>JBBPBX010016155.1:0-17378 GCA_038048925.1 Garcialebias charrua | reverse complement strand
TTAATTTAATTTTGTTTTTACAGCACTTTCTATTTGGCCACTTCCTCTTTGACTACTTCTTCTTTGACCACTTCTGTTTTGGCTTAATGTATTTTATTTGTTTCTTTTTTCCAAATGTTGGGTTTTTTGAGAAAACAACATTTGGAATGTTGTTTATTTACACCTCAGGGCCCCCGTAGATCTGGTCTTCAAAGGCTATTATCCTACACGTTTCAGTTATTTCTCTGCTCTTCAGCATGTTTTGTAGTTCTGCAGAAGCCTGCCAATTGCCATTCATTTACAGATCATATAAAAACAAAGAAAAATCTAAAACACGCAGGATAGTGGATCTTAAGGATCATTATTGGGCTCAACTGGTCTGGTGAATAGGATCAACCAACAACTTATAATGTCTAATATTCATAACTAGTCTAAACGGAAGACTAAATTCAAACTTAATAGAAAATATTCTTGAACACAGGAAAACCTGAACTCTACTACAAAGACAAAAAGAAAATCTATAGTCAGGACAAAAAGTGTTTCCTTCATCTGAACAGGACATCAGAGTTTAAAACATTTAAATGAATAAATTATACTTAAATTAGCAGTTTCTAAACTGAATCATGTTGATGTGTTTTTTGATTAAAACCAAAATTGGTTGTATTGTTTATTTATTTTCATCTTTACTGCACTGCATGCCTCAAAGTTTTTAATCAAATGTTGATAAATATTTTTATATACTTATGTTTTCCTATCTAAAAAAATGTTAAGTCAGGTCCTCTGGATAGATTCAATTTTTATTTTATTTGTATTATTATTATTATTATTATTCTTAATCCATCCAGAGGACCTGCCTTAACCTTTTTAAAGTTTCTACCTGGATTATTGAACATGCATCAGAATATTATGAGATAAATGTACAACCTCATCTTTAACAGACGTTCCTAGAATCTGAAATATATATTTTTAATACAGGAACCGCAAAAAATATTCCTGTTTGTCAAATAAAATGTGGCATAAAAGCTCTTTTTCAGAACTCATGTTTTCATAGGAAGTGTTTCCTCATGCACAATTACACAATTCTAAACAATAAAGTAAAACGTATGCAAACATTTTATAAGAAAATTATTTGAGAAAATATCAGACAATATTTTAGAGGTGAATCAATTAAAACTCACCTGAAATAGTCCCAAAGATGAAAAAATAAATTATAGATGTTCCCATATCTTCTTTGAGAAGGTAGAACTACAGTGCGTGTGTGTCATGTATTCTTTGACCCTTGCTTTTTAATTTAGCTTCATGAGAGATGAATACAGTTTATGACAGTAGAATAAGGAAGCAGGTTTGTATTCTGGACTGGTGAAAAGGTTAGTCACATCAACGTGTTGATCATTAACAAATGTTGCCTCTGGTCTCTGTTTACACAGTATCCAAGAAAAACACACACACACACACACACACATACACACACACACACACACACACACACACACACACACACTCACACTCACACACAGACACAAATGCAGCCCAAACACATTTTAAACAAAGACAACATGAAATAAAAGAGCTGTTCAAATCATTTTAGAAGACTATCAAAGTAACACTTTTTAATTTGAGACTTTCCCCTGAGGGTTAATTACTTTTACAGTATTTTGATTATTTTTGTTACCTCACTCGTGTGGGCTGATGAATGACCTCTCCAGCATATAAATAATTTACTAAAAATAATTAGAGCTCATTTAGCAGTCCTTAACTGTCAGGGCATATTATTTATTCTCCTTTATGTTCATTATTCATTTTAAATAGTTTACTTTACCAAAAGACAATAATCAGTCCAACTGCTCCTAAAACCTCAAAAGAGCTTGAGTCAAAAAATAAAGTTAAAACACAAATGAATAATAAATATATCACAAGAAACTAATTTGAATTGCATGAACATAGTAGTAGATTTGAAACAAGGAAGGAAAAGATTTTTAAAAAGTGTCAAATTCAACAGCAACATATCTGGGCATTTTAGGTTATATCATAAATAGCATATATGTTTTAATAAGTCAAACATTAATAGCAAAAGTGAGGTTGGTACATTAAATTAGCTTCTGGCGTTTCTTAACAACCTTTAAATTTAATAATTTATTAGACATCTGAAATGTTTGTACGTACTGTTTCTGTTTTGTGTACAAGCTGAATTTAGCCACAAGAAGGAGACATGATGCAAGTTTTGGCCACGCTCTGAGAGCCGTGCTGCAGATTCATTGGGCTGTTCTTCTCAAAATGGAAGTATTTTACAACACCAAGACGCAGCAGATGTTGGAAATGGTTAGATTTACATTTTGATCTCTGAGTTCTCCTCGCCTCCATGTTTCTGCAGATTTAAAACTGTGGCTATGTTCCTGATACTTTTTATTACGGCTGTGAATTTGATAGGTAAGACTCACATTAACATTCTAATCTTTTCTGAGTTTATTAAAGATAGTTATATTTATGTTATCCATTCATTGATGGTTCAACAGTTTGACTCAAATAAAAGAGTCGGAAAGACGTTGTGCTCAAACTGCAACGTGTCAGGTCTTGTAGTTTGTAAAGCCTGATAAATAAAATATTTAATTGTATTCATGAGTCACTTCAGAGTTGAATTTCACATATTCTAAAACCCATTTTTGCTTTTGAACTTCCAAGTAGCTTTTATATTTTGATTTTGTTTTTCCAGGTTTATCTGAAGGAAGTGATGTGTTACCAAATGATTCTCTGGTTGCATCTGTTGGAGGGACAGTGACATTCAGAACAAACATAACTCCAACAGAAACACCACTTCTGGCTGTTTTCTGGATGTTCAGTGATGGTGATGTTTATGAGCCTATAATATCCTCATCGCCTGCTGAAAACTCAACAGCACCAGAGTATGAAGACAGAATCACCGTGTTCATGTTTACTGGAGCTCTGGAGCTCAGGAATCTGAAACTCAATGACAGTGGACAATATGCTGTTGACATTGTACTACCAAATGGTTTACAAGAAACAGGACTTACTACGCTGAGCGTCTATGGTGAGCAGATGTTCAGATTTTACACTAAATATCTTTAATTTGTTAAAGTTTTAAAATGTGTCTGTTGAACCAAAGTTTTTTTATATAGTATCTAATGACCTTTCATCTCTCATTTTTTTGGCTTCACTATCATGTGTAGCAGAGTTTACTTTTGCTGTAGATGCTTGTATACATTTTTAATTTCCTTATATCCATCCATCCATCCATCCATTATCTTTACTCGCTTCTGGAAAGATCCGTTAAAAAAATGTGTGGAAACAATTATGACGTATTTTTAATGAAAATGTGTGGTTATTTTATCCAGTCCAACACAGATTTTTGTCTTACTTTAAGAACTTTCATTAGGAGTGTCCAGTCCTTGTCCTCAGTGGTCTTTATCAATCAGGTTTTTACTTTTTTCTCTGCTCCAACACACCTGATTTGAATCAAAAGGTAACAGACTTCTGCAGAACATGAAAAGGTGATCCAACCACTGAATCAAGTGTGCTGCAGCAGGGAAATAAGTAAAACTTGCAGGACAGTGGTCCTTGAAAACCAAGTGTTTGGAAAAAAGGTAATAACAGTTTTATTCAATGCTGATAACAGCATTGTTAATATGTGCTATTTTTGAAGATATAATTGGTAACCAACATTAAACTAGTGTTGACCATAGCTTGTTGTTTGTCAACAATACAAAGTGTTGTAGTTTAAGAATAAAAGTTTAAAAAATCAGCAACAGTTTCTTTGTAAATTAATTGGGACACAAGTTGGTCTCTTTCCATAACAGCATACAACTCAAGCATGTCAGTAATCGGTGTTGTTGCTGTTTGTTAGCAATCACCAAAAACTTTAGATAACCCTTCAATGTTCTAAAGTCTGCTGTAGTTGTGGATTATTTATTATGATTCCTGCTATAACTCTGTGGATTATTTATTATGATTCCTGCTATAACTCTCTCTAAATTTCAAAACCCTCCTGACAGTGTAGAGTTAGGATGGTGAGGACATTGTGTAGAGTCACTTCCTGAACAAACATGTCTCCAAAATCCGTTAACTCAATACATAATGGTGGTGCATGGTAGTGCAGTATTATTTTTATTATTTTTTTATTTTATTTACCCTTTATTTATAGTCTCATTGAGTCACAAGAACTAATTTTCAAGAGAGACCTGTTTGGGAGCATGATGGGGGTTAAGGGCCTTGCTCAAGGGTCCAGAGTGGAGCAAATGAGGGTGGAGGCAGGTGTGGGTGTTTCACATTTTCCACCCACATTTTTTATGTTGTCTGTACGGGGAGTTGAACCTGCAACTTTCCGATCACAGGCCCATCTTCTCTAACCTCTGCGCCACCACTCCCCACATTATGAAAAGCCTTTCGGGCCAAAAACGAGTGAAAATTTCATGTTACTGTGATTCACAGGCAATACGTAAAGTAGGTCCTACATGTTCACAATGTGCAAACAACATGCACATTACATGTTGTTTATGTGTTATTATGAAGTGCAGATTTGCCTGTTTATGTTCTTTTGAGCTAAACCGCTATAGAAAAGAGAGGGAGTGCTCCACACTCAATCCAAATAAACTGCTGTCTATCTGATTCATCAACTACAAAAATTACAAATGTGTAAATTCTTGTAACATCAAGTGTCTAAAGCTTTGTTTTTTTTACTTTTGACTGTTTAAATGGCTTTGACCTTGTTAAGAAATCACTGTTTATTTTGATGTTGCAAACCATATAGACAAGATGGCGCCGCTGCGTCTGGCATGCCGTCCACCTCTGCTTTGTTTGCTACCTGTGTTTCTGCTATCTTTAACGTTTTTGCCCTCAGTATGGTCTCTGTCAAAGCTACGTGCATACGATCGCCTGGCACTTTTGAGTATTCGAGACTTTATGCAGAACTTTCCAACCAACTTTGGCAAACATTCTCAGCTTCCGCCACCGCCACACCTTGCCTCGGTGCCTACCTGTTTATGGCGTTCTCTCGCCGCGCTGCCCTCCAGGAGCTGTCGACGTCGACGCGGAAGGAGAAGCGGACTTCACGTCAAACTCCGGATTCGGGATTCTAACTCTCACGGCATTTACAACCGGCTAACAAGGGATTGCTATCGTTGGCTCCGGCCGGTTGTCCCGGACCCGGACGCCAGCTGCACACGCCCACGCAGCCGGCTCGTTGGGACCCACATCCGGGGGTGCGTTCAGGAACACCTCCGTCCACTTCAGCATGGATGTCAGCAAACGGTCAGGAACTCCGTTCGTTTGGCACTGATTAACATCAGATCACTAACTAACAAAACATTTATCATGAATGACTTTTTCTCATCACACACACTGGATTTTCTTCTGTTAACGGAGACGTGGATTAAACCGGATGAAAACAGTGCCTTCTCAGAGCTCCTCCCTCCCGGCTGTTCCTTCCTCAACTCCCCCCGTCTCACGGGTCGTGGTGGGGGCATTGCTTCAGTTTTTAGAGACAATTTCAAATGTAGACTTTTACCTGCAAAAACATATTCTTCTTTTGAGTTACAGCTGTTCGTGGCTGAGCTGACACAGCCTGTATTATTTGGAATTGTCTATCGTCCCCCTAAAAATAATAAGGATTTTATTCAACAATTTGCTGAATTTTTAGCTGACTCCATCCCCAAATTTGACAATTTACTTTTTTGTGGAGATTTTAATATTCATGTTTGTTGCCCGTCCGATCAGTTAGCCTCTGATTTTATTAATCTTTTAACATCTTTTAACTTAATACAGTCTGTGCGTGGGCCAACTCATCTTCTTGGACATACGTTGGACCTTATTATATCTCATGGGCTATCCATCTCACTCTGTGAAACATCTGAAACTGCCATCTCAGATCATTTCCCCATCATGTTAGAGTTTTCGGCCCCCCTTCCTGTCAGTAGGCCTGCTGTTGCAGGTCATTGGCGTCGTATTTTTACCCCTGAGACCGCTGGACTGTTCACCACTGCTTTTATGGACTTTCCAATTTCAAGTACAGATGAATTTTATCCAGAGGACTTCCTTCTCTCTTTCAAAACCACCTGCTCTGACATTTTAGACTCCATCGCTCCTCTTCGGTTTAAATCCACCAAACCAAGAGCTGAGCCGTGGTTAAACGATGCCACGCGTACTCTCAAGAAATTATGTAGGAAAGCGGAACGACAATGGAAGAGAGACAAACTTCCTTCATCCTTAAAATTTCTGAGAGAATGCTTTAAAAATTACCAGAGATCTGTCAAAGAGGCGAAATGTCTATTTTTATCTGGTTTGATTTCAGATAATTGCCACTGTCCTAGAGTGTTATTTAACACTATTAATTCTGTTATAAATCCAGCTGTGCGTATTCTACCAGATGCCACAGCCACAAACTGTGAAAACTTTCTAAAATTCTTCCAGGATAAAGTGGCCTCAGTCAGACAGGTCACTGGTCCTGTTGCTCCTGACTACTCTGTTGTCTCTGTAGCTCCGGTTGTGTTTGAACAGTTTCAACCAGTGTCTCTTGCCACTCTCACTGATGTTGTTCAACACTTAAAGATCACCAATTGCCCTCTGGACTTTCTTCCATCCAGGTTTTTAAAAGAGGTTTTTAATTCTGTGGGTTTTTGTGTTTTAACACTTTTAAACTCCTGCCTTCGTTTAGGAATTGTCCCTGCTGCATTTAAACATGCTGTAGTTAGGCCCCTTCTTAAAAAACCTCACCTGGACCCATCAATTTTATCTAATTTTAGACCTATTTCTCATCTGCCTTTTTTATCTAAAGTTTTAGAAAAAATTGTTTTTATGCAGTTACAACCTGTTTTAGAAAATCATGGTATTTTTGAAACATTTCAGTCTGGTTTTAGATCCCGTCATTCTACCGAATCAGCCTTGTTAAAAGTCCATAATGACATTTCCATGTCCATGGATGCCAAGTGTCCCGTTGCACTGGTGTTGCTGGACCTCACAGCTGCATTTGATACAGTAGACCATACTGTCCTTCTATCTCGCCTACAACGTTATGTTGGAATTTCTGGTACAGCACTCAAGTGGTTCACTGCCTACTTGACCAACAGAACATTCTCTGTCATGTTGGACACTCTTTCCTCCTCCACTGCCGTTCTCTCTTGTGGTGTGCCGCAGGGTTCTATTCTTGGTCCTCTCCTCTTCTCACTGTACATGCTGCCTCTTGGATCAGTAATAGCCAGACATAATTTTTCTTTTCACTGCTATGCTGATGATGTACAAATTTATCTACCAATGAAACCCAAAAACAGCAATCTTCTCACCCCATACGCTGATTGTATTAACGACATTAAACAGTGGCTTCACCGTAATTTTTTGTTTTTAAACGAAGGAAAGACAGAATGCATCTTCTTCGGTGATGATGCTCCCTGTAACTTTGGAGCTCTAACTTCCAAATGCAGACCAACAGTTAAAAACTTGGGGGTGACATTTGACAAGTACGGAGCCCCCCAGGGGATGTGGAAAAAAATGTTTTTCTTTGCGTGAGCACGCAAACGTTTGCGTGCGCACGCAAAACTATTGCGAGGTAACGCAAAAGGTTTTGCTTTACAGACACCATGGGAGGGGTTCCTTTAAAAGGAATGTGGACTCAGTGATGAAAGCATGTCACTGTGGCGCAACCAGTAACGCATCAGCTTGCCGCTCCAAAGGTCACGAGATCGATTCCCAGACGGGACAACATTTTTTTTTTTTTTAGATTATTTATTCATTCCAGATTAAGAAAACAGAAGAAAACTATTTACAAAACAACAATAAAAACTTTCAATTATATAATCATTCCTCTTTCTTATTTTGCTTAATGTCACAGAATAAACAATAAAAACCTGTATTATCTGCAGCATTGTTGTTTGTGGCTCAACATTACGACAATGGAGCAGACAGTACCCTCAATTTAATTGAATTTCGAAATCATATATATCAAATATAAGGATGTCCAGTGTGTGCTGCAGTGGTAAAAGTAATTTTCCGTTGTATATTTCACGTTCAAGCTCCGTGGAATCAGCTGCGCTCTGTTTGTCCCTCTGAACTTGTGATTCTGTGTCAGAATTTCAGGGATAAGTTAAAAACCATTAAGCAAAATAAGAAAGAGGAATGATTATATAATTGAACGTTTTTATTGTTGTTTTGTAAATAGTTTTCTTCTGTTTTCTTAATCTGGAATGAATAAATAATCTAAAAAAAAAAAAAATGTTGTCCCGTCTGGGAATCGATCTCGTGACCTTTGGAGCGGCAAGCTGATGCGTTACTGGTTGCGCCACAGTGACATGCTTTCATTACTGAGTCCACATTCCTTTTAAAGGAACCCCTCCCATGGTGTCTGTAAAGCAAAACCTTTTGCGTGGGAACGCAAAGGGTTTTGCGTTCCCACGCAAAAGGTTTTGCGTTACCTCGCAATAGTTTTGCGTGCGCACGCAAACGTTTGCGTGCTCACGCAAAGAAAAACATTTTTTTCCACATCCCCTGGGGGGCTCCGTAGACAAGGACTTAAAATTTGATAAACAAATAGCGTCTGTAGTCAAGGCCTGTTTTTATCAATTACGTCTTTTATACAAAGTTAAACCTTTTTTAAATCGTTTTGATTTAGAAAAGGCCATTCATGCTTTTATCACCTCAAGGCTAGACTACTGTAATTCCCTGTATGCGGGAATCTCCCAATCCTCCATTAGACGCCTTCAATTGGTCCAAAATGCTGCAGCTAGACTTTTAACCAACACCTCCAGACGTGAACACATAACCCCTGTTTTATTTTCTCTCCATTGGCTTCCAATTGATTTTAGAATTAAATTCAAAATTTTATTATTCACTTTTAAAGCACTCAATGGTCTTGCCCCACTGTATTTGACTGATCTTGTAACTGTCCGTGAATATAGGAGAACACTGAGATCATCTAATACGTTTCTCCTGTCCATCCCAAAGTCCAACTACAAACGTTGGGGTGACCGGGCCTTTTCTGTCGTTGCACCCAGTCTCTGGAATATGCTACCTCTGGACTTGCGCTCCATCACTCATATGGAGTCTTTTAAATCTAATCTTAAAACCTTTTTATTCAGGCAGGCTTTTAATACTTAGTAGTTCTTTGACATTCTTGTTAGGTCTTAATTGTTTTTAATTTTTTACTGGCTGTTTTTTATTGTTATTTTTTATTGTTTGTTTTATTTCTGTATTGTTCAGCACTTTGTGCACCTTCTGGCTGCTGAAAAGGGCTCTATAAATAAAGATTGATTGATTGATTGATTGATTGATTGATTGATTGATTGATTGATTGATTGATTGATTGATTGATTGATTGATTGATTGATTTTTACATCAGCTAGTGGTGCTTGATGGTTTTAATTTGACTTATGTATTTTTTTTATTGTTAAACACCAAAAAAAAGTTCACTATATGCACAGAACATTTCCTTCATAAAATTAAATAAATAAGAAGAACTGTAGTGAGAGCATCAGGTGTATCTTTCCCCTCTGCTCTGGTCCTGACCCCTGAAGGTAGCACAGCGTGCATCCTTCATGAACCATAAGTGTTGTTGGGTATTTGTCTTGTGTTTTTTTGTCTTTTTCTATCAACCCAGTGATTCCTAGTTAATTAAAAGTAAATCTGAAGTAAATTTTTCAAATGTAACATAGCTGTTAATGATGCACTTTAATCAAACACATTAAAAAAACTGACATCATGGCTGTAAAAAAAAAATAAAAGTTTATATTTCCAGATTATTTATGGATTTTTTTTCAACATACAATAGTTTAAATTGGAAGCTGTCAACATTAACAGGCTTAATTGTACTTTATTCCTCCTTTTTTGTATTTATGTGGTCTTCTTTCATTCACCAAATTAACAATTGACCATAGTGATACTTTGTTTTCCTCCCACAGCACCAGTCTCCAATGTCGGAGTAATTCCAGCAACAGCAGACCTGGTTGAGTTCAACAGTTCTGTCCGTCTGTCCTGCTCCTCCTCTGGATCTTCTCTCTCCTTCCTCTGGATGAACAGCAGCTCTGAGCTGACAGCCAGTGACAGAGTTCAGATCACTGATGGAGGATCCACTCTGACTATAATCAGTGTGACCCGATATGACCAGGGACCATACAGCTGTCGTGTGTCTAATCCTATCAGTAATGAAACCAGTGAACCAGTAAACCTCTCCATTAGTTGTGAGTTTTAACCAATATGTTTTTTTTTATTAAACAGGCATGCAAAAGTCTAAAATTAGATATTGTCAAATCTTTCAGAGAGGTCTTTGTTTGTTTCTGGATAAACTAAAACAATAGTTTATAAATTAAATACATTTATTGTAAAACAGGGTTCAGAAAAGAAAAAAAATAGATTTTTTTATCATTGCAAAATGTGTACAACAAAATTATGAAGCTCCATAAAACAAACAAAATTGTACTTTTTCCAACATGTATGTTTCTGTCCACTCAGATGGCCCAGAAAATATACAAACAAATGTATTTCCATCAGACGTTCACTATAAAGAAGGATCAGACATCACTCTGAGCTGCTCTGCTGAGTCTAAACCATCTGCTGATTTTAAATGGCTTCTGGATGGAGACCTGCTGCCTGATTCTGGACCAGAACTCAGACTGATGAACGTTCAGACAAGCCAGAGTGGAAACTACAGCTGTCAGGCCTTTAACAGCAAAACTCTGAGATATCAAACATCTTCACCTTTATCAGTGTCTGTTCTTGGTAAGTCTGAAAAATTGTGTTTGCATGAAAATTTTCAATTTCATCAGAGATACCTGCATAACTCCATTCAGTGATTCTTACCAGGTGGGTTTCAGACCTGATTTCAGTGGGTTGAGGAACTTTATCTGGTGGCATATTTTACTATCTTCTCACTGAATGAAAAATCTATAAAACTGAGAAAGTAGAAAATTTTCCTGGATTTGGGTCACAGCCTGACATTAAGGGGTAATGATTTGTTCTTAAACCTGAGTTGTCACTGCTACAGTGATGGACTGTCCAGGGCGTAGAAAAATGCGCCCAGAATGTCCCATTGTTTAGTAACATTGTGGCATAAGTACGCATGCGTCAGTTATAACGACAGTCGATCGATAGATAGATAGATAGATAGATAGATAGATAGATAGATAGATAGATAGATAGATAGATAGATAGATAGATAGATAGATAGATAGATAGATAGATAGATAGATAGATAGATAGATAGATAGATAGATAGATAGATAGATAGATAGATAGATAGATAGATAGATAGATAGATAGATAGATAGATAGATAGATAGATAGATAGATAGATAGATAGATAGATAGATAGATAGATAGATAGATAGATAGATAGATAGATAGATAGATAGATAGATAGATAGATAGATAGATAGATAGATAGATAGATAGATAGATAGATAGATAGATAGATAGATAGATAGATAGATAGATAGATAGATAGATAGATAGATAGATAGATAGATAGATAGATAGATAGATAGATAGATAGATAGATAGATAGATAGATAGATAGATAGATAGATAGATAGATAGATAGATAGATAGATAGATAGATAGATAGATAGATAGATAGATAGATAGATAGATAGATAGATAGATAGATAGATAGATAGATAGATAGATAGATAGATAGATAGATATGTCTATGGGAGAAGTCCCAGACCCTACGAAGCGAAGTGAAGGACAAGGGTCTGGTTTTAACCAGGCTAGTATTTTAGTAAAAGACAGATTGTAATTTTAAAAATAAATAAACAAAGAACAGATTGTAATTAAAAAATAAACAAACAAAGAACATATTGTAATTTAAAAAATAAACAAACAAAGAACAGATTGTAATTTTAAAAATAAACAAACAAACAACAGATCACAGGTGGAATCTTCAAAGGAAAGTCATCAAAGGAACAATGATACATAGTGTCTTTGTGACATCATGATGATGTCACAAAGACAGCTTGGATCAAAGGATGCATCACGTCACATGATGATGCCATGATGTCATCATGTGACATCATGGCATCATTGTTTATAAACCAGAACGCTTCTCTTCAGCTCATTTCACTCAAACCTCTTCACAGGGAAGGATAGTTTTAGTGTAGCAAAAGTTTTTGACAGTGGATTTTGGAAAATGTCTTATCAGAGACAACCCAATCCTAGACGAGGCAGGAACCAGGGAGCCCGGATGGAGCAACCGTCGGTCTATCACGAGATCGACAGGCTGAACGCCCTTCTCAATGAAGAAAGGGGACGGTCGTTCAACGCGAACCATCGTGCAAACCAACTGTGCGAAGAGCTTCAGGACACCAAGGCCCAGTTGGACAAGCAGAAAAACCTCAAAGAGGTCTTTATTAAAAAAGAAAAGGAGGTTCGGCAACAATACGAGAGACTGCAGAAGTATACTGATGCAGAAACTCTAAGTTGTGCCAAGATTGGCTCCCAGGTACAGAGTTCTATCAAGCAAAAGAAGAAGAAGCTCCTTCAGCAGGATTATGAGGAACTCAAAGTGGCTCACGTGACCAGCCAACAAAAGTTTTTGTCTGAACTCCGGCTGGAGAAAGACAAAACGGAGGCTCTCCAGCGGCTGCTGGATGAAGCCAAACGCCTGACTGATGAACAGAGCAGCAGACACCAAGTGGAAGTCGCCTCACTTCATCAGCAGGTTGTGGCTTTACAAGATCAGGCCACGGAAAACAAGTTTCAGCTGGATCTTCTGAAAATATCCATGGAGAAGGAGATCCAGGCTCTGCGTACAATTTCAGAAGATGCAGAGCGCAAATTGAAACGAGATCTTGAGCTAATGTCAACGTCCTATGACCAGCTCAAAGTGGCTCACGTCGTGAGCCAAGAGAAGTTTTCTTTGGAACTCCGGCTGGAGAAAGAGAAAACTGAGGCTCTCCAGCGGCTGCTGGATGAAGCTAAACTGGTAGCTGATGATCTGAGCAGCAAATACCGGCTGGAATTTGCCTCACTTCATCAGCAGGCTGTGACATTACAGAATCAGGTCACAGAAACTGAGCGCCAGCAGGATCTTCTGAAACTGACCATGGAGGTGGAGATCCAGGCTCTGTGTCAGGTCGCAGAGGACGCAGAGTTGAAGCAGAAACAAGAGCTGGAACAAATATCAACATCCTACGACCAACTCAAAGTCAGCAATGGCTTGGATGTTGAGGCGCTTAAAGTCGTGTCGAAAACGTTTTTGAGCCAGCTCAACGAAGAGATTCAGGCTTCGGTCCAGACCACATCCCTGCCCGAGATGACCGAGGTTCAGCCCAGAGAGACAAAGAAATCTTTCTGGAAGAAAACACGACATTTCTTTGGTCTCCGAAAGCCTGACAGTTGGAAGAAAAATAAAAACGCTTCCAACTGAATGCTCTTCCCTTCACGGACTCAGACTCAGACACACAGACCTCACACACACACACACAAACACAGACTTTTACAACACTGACCAGTGACTTTAAATTTGTTTTGGATTATCATTTTTTTTATTTTACTGCAGCACGGTGATGACAGCCGACTCTGTTACCGTCGTGCCGTGTAGGTTTTTCACCGGAAACTATGGTTAAGCTCTATACAAGTACAGTCCATTTACCACAGTTTAGACAAATTTATTCACTGGTCATCACATAGACACAGACATAGACACAGACTCAGACAGACACAGACAGATCCCCCCACCCCTTCCCCTCACCCCGGTGAATCGCCACCTTATCGTGGTGGAGGTGTTTGCGTGTCCCAGTGATCCCAGAAGTCCTGTTGGTGCGGACTAAGTGAGGGACCAGACTAAGAGCGATTCAGAAACTTTTGTCTTTGTTAGGTTTATTATTGAAAAACATGGACGGAAAAGCCAAAAATACCAAAACTCATAGCAGGAATGTTTCGGTTCAGTTCAAAAACACTTTATTAATCCCAAAGGGAAATTAAATGTTGTAACTCATCCTGGTTTTATTAAAAGTTGCTAAACATGATGGCATAAACATAGCTAGGAGGAACACTGCTGTTAAAATGTTCATTTTTTAAAAATGCATTGAACCTGTTTTATATAAAACAGTACCTTAAAAATGCTCTAAACATCTTTGAGTCCCAATTTAATTTTGTCCATAGTAATGCAATTAATCATGGTTAATCAAAAAATATTGTGATTAATCACAATTTCAATGTTTAATATTTTCCCAGCATTATTTTTTTAAACAAGTATACCAGCACACAATCTATTTGCAATGGGATCAGGTGAAAGGAAGCAAAAAGAGGTATAAAAAAAACCTGGCCTGATTGTTTGGGTTTCTAGGGTGCAGAGAGAGAGTGTACATGATACATATATTTATATATATATACATATATGGCCACAGCTTTTTTAGCGATGGTGGTGCAGTGGTGAGCATAGCTGCCTTCCAAGCAGTTGACCTGGGTTCGATTCCCAGCCATCGCAGTCAAAGTCCATGTATGTTTGCATGTGGGAGGTTATTGCCCCAGTGCCATAATTATGGGGTTGCCCATTGCAGCCCAGGGTTGGGTACGAAGTAGGGATGGGTCCGTGCCGATATCTGTATTGGCCTCCAATACCAGCATCATTTACGCATCAGTTTTTTTCAATCCAAACTGCAGATTTCCGATCCATGATGCATGTGTGTCTATACATAGTTCCCAGACACGCCCCAGTATTGCGCAATAGCCGCGGCCGCACCATATGTGTAGGCAGAAGAAAGGCAAGATGGCGACAGCAGACACGAACAACCAGAGCAAATTATACGGACAAAAACACGAGCCACCCCACAGCTTCACCAAGGAACAAGAGAAAATGGCAGTGGTCGGAGTTAAAAAATAAATCATGGCAGACGAATCGGACAACTAGTCACAAAGTAGTTAATCTGATATCATTAATTATTTAATTACTACAAGGAGCGCACACCGGCATCACAGCTAGAGCTTCACAGCTTTAAATCCACAAAAGATGTGTAAACTGTCTCAATCATATCTAACCAGCTAAATAAAGGTTTAACTAAAATAACACACAGCCAACAAAAGTCCAGACTGAACACGGACCAGGACTATCACTTTTGAGTCTTACCGTGTTGGAAGTTAGCATGTTGTTAGCATCTGGAGCGAGGCTCGCCGGAGCTCAGGTCGGACGCCTACATCCGCTGAGGCGGCCGAGGAGGCACGTCCACGTCCCATGGGACCGACGCGTCGCCCGCACGACTTGGCTCCAGTCCTCCTTTCCCCACTGGGGTGGTCTCCATGCCGGTCCGGAGGACCGGCTTGGACCGTGAGGCCAGCAATTGTTGCGTTAGCGAGATGCTAAGCTAACCACAGCATGCAAGACGGTGTCGCTAAATAATGAAAAAAAAACCAGCTCTAACACACAGACAGTTGTACTCTAACATTGTTTCATAAAATGATTTATGTAGAATATTTTGTTTACCGGCCAAAGGCAGATGTCTTCAGAGCAGATCCGAGCAGAGTTGGGGCTGCAGCTGTCAGCTCCTCCGATGAGATAAATCCTTCATGTTTACTTTTTTTTTTGATTGAGTGAAACCTGCGCGTTGCCCAAACATCTACCCGACTGGAACAACCACTGACACAACACGAAGTAACCATTGTAATTAATTAGAAATTAACAAAAAAAACAACGTGAAAAATGGACATCCATTTCAATGCGCTCAAACTGCAGCTAAACCTACAAGTGGGAGGGTCAAACAGGACAACCCACAGATGTGACGTCACATGGGAACTATGTATTGAAACGTCTCCACATATCAGCAGTGGCGGCTCCTCATATGTCCATCAGGGGGGGCTATTTTCTCAACAAAAAAAATAACGTTTCAAGTTTTTATGGAGTTATCAAATGCAGATTAAAACAAGGTCAACAGTACAATGAAATGCTCACAATGAGAAGAACCTATTTGACTCACTAAAACAACAAAGAACAAACAAAAATATATAAAAATAAATAATATATATAAATTATAGAAAGGAAAATAAGTGAGATTAAAACATTTCTGCATTTCTACTTGCAAGGGGCTTTGTTTTCATTCTCCAGATCAATACAGTGTTAAGAAATAGTATAACACCAATAGTGACATTTATTTAGTTTATGAAATTATTAATATTTGATAATTTTTTATAAGCAAATTGAAATAAATGTAGCCATCAGAATCCAATACAGAACCACAACCAGGCGGCTAGTGCTAGCATGCTAACAAACAAACAAAGAATAAACAAACTCACCCCACTTCCCACTTGCAGTCAGCTGAAGGCTTTTTACACAGAGCCATCTAATATCTGAGAGGCATATCAGTCAGAAATGCAGATATTAGATAAAGGGCTTTCAATGATTTAACACTTACCTGAACAAGCCTGCTTGAGTCACTGCACAGCTCTGTAATCCCAGACAACATAATTAAAAAATACTGGACCGGAAGTACATTGTTCTGTACGAACAGCTCACGTTGGACTGTCCAGGGCGTAGAAAAATGCGCCCAGAATGTCCCATTGTTTAGTAACATTGTGGCATAAGTACGCATGCGTCAGTTATAACGACAGTCGATCGATAGATAGATAGATAGATAGATAGATAGATAGATAGATAGATAGATAGATAGATAGATAGATAGATAGATAGATAGATAGATAGATAGATAGATAGATAGATAGATAGATAGATAGATAGATAGATAGATAGATAGATAGATAGATAGATAGATAGATAGATAGATAGATAGATAGATAGATAGATAGATAGATAGATAGATAGATAGATAGATAGATAGATAGATAGATAGATAGATAGATAGATAGATGATAGATAGATAGATAGATAGATAGATAGATAGATAGATAGATAGATAGATAGATAGATAGATAGATAGATAGATAGATAGATAGATAGATAGATAGATAGATAGATAGATAGATAGATAGATAGATAGATAGATAGATAGATAGATAGATAGATAGATAGATAGATAGATATGTCTATGGGAGAAGTCCCAGACCCTACGAAGCGAAGTGAAGGACAAGGGTCTGGTTTTAACCAGGCTAGTATTTTAGTAAAAGACAGATTGTAATTTTAAAAATAAATAAACAAAGAACAGATTGTAATTAAAAAATAAACAAACAAAGAACATATTGTAATTTAAAAAATAAACAAACAAAGAACAGATTGTAATTTTAAAAATAAACAAACAAACAACAGATCACAGGTGGAATCTTCAAAGGAAAGTCATCAAAGGAACAATGATACATAGTGTCTTTGTGACATCATGATGATGTCACAAAGACAGCTTGGATCAAAGGATGCATCACGTCACATGATGATGCCATGATGTCATCATGTGACATCATGGCATCATTGTTTATAAACCAGAACGCTTCTCTTCAGCTCATTTCACTCAAACCTCTTCACA
>JBBPBX010016154.1:24406-48520 GCA_038048925.1 Garcialebias charrua | reverse complement strand
CCCAAGGCTCTGTCCTCGGACCCCTCCTCTTCATCATTTACCTCCTTCCTCTAGGTCACATCTTCCGCAAATACGGCGTCCATTTCCACTGCTATGCTGATGACACGCAGCTCTACTTGTCATCAAAACCTAACTCCACCCACCCACCCTCCATCCTCACCGACTGTCTCAATGAGCTAAATCACTGGTTTTCTAACAATTTCCTTCAACTAAACAGCAACAAAACAGAAATCATTCTTGTTGGTACCAAAAACTCTATTTCAAAATCAGAACATCTTCTCGTCCCCCTTAACAACTCTCTGCTATCCCCCTCCCCTCAGGTCAAGAGCCTCGGTGTCATCCTCGACACCACTCTCTCCTTCACTTCACACATCAACAATATTACTCGGTCTGCCTATTTCCACCTCCGTAATATTAACCGTCTCCGTCCTTCTCTCACACCCCGCTCCACAGCCATCCTGGTGCACAGCCTTGTGACTTCCCGTATTGACTACTGCAACTCCCTTCTCTACGGCCTCCCCAACAAATCTCTCCACAAGTTACAGATGGTCCAGAACTCAGCTGCCCGTGTCATCACTCAAACCTCCTACTATAACCACATCACTCCTGTCCTGCAGCAGCTCCACTGGCTCCCGGTTAAATCACGCATCATCTTCAAAATTCTACTCCTCACGTTCAAAGCTATCCACAACCTTGCCCCTCCTTATCTATCTGACCTCCTACAAATCTCCATCCCATCACGCTCTCTCAGATCCTCCTCTTCGCTACATCTCCATGTACCCTCTGCCCGCCTCTCCACCATGGGGAGCAGGGCCTTCACCTGCTCTGCCCCTCACCTCTGGAACGCTCTACCACCAGACCTTCGAAACACCACCTCCCTTTCTCTGTTCAAGACAGCCCTGAAAACACATCTCTTTAGACTAGCTTATCATTAACTTTACTAAATGTATTTTTATTATTTTGCATTTTATAATCTTTATGTATTTTATATTTCAATTTGTCACTGATAATGTTTGATCTGTATTACACTGTATTGGTTTGTTAAGTGTCCTTGGGTGTCCTGAAAGGTGCTTTTAAATAAAATGATTATTATTATCATCATTTCAAAACAAAGTTGACACCGTCAGATCTCAGCTCCACAACCTCCCTGATCTTCGTTCGCCATCTACCTGTCTGCATTCTGGGTCCCTGAGCAGCTTTGAAGTTGTTCAGAGTGAGGTGGAGTCCATCATCAAGAAAATGAAGCCTTTATCCTGCGCCCTGGATCCCTTCCCCTCGTCTCGCATAAAATCCAATCACTCTGCAATAAGCCCATTAATCACACAAATAATAAATAAGTCTCTATAATCTGGTCATGTTCCAGTGCCTCTAAAAACTGCCATCATTAGGCCTCTTCTGAAAAAATCTAATTTGGATCCCGACATCTTTTCTAATTACCGCCCAATTTCCCACCTCCCATTTCTGTCTAAAGTGCTGGAGAAAGCAGTTGCTGCTCAGCTGCAGGACCACCTACAGCAACACTCTCTGTATGAGAAGTTCCAGTCTGGATTCAGAGTAGCTCACAGTACTGAGACTGCATTGCTGAGAGTTACCAATGATGTCCTCATGGCTGCTGACACTGGTTCTCCCTCCATCCTTGTCCTCCTTGACCTCACTGCAGCTTTCGACACTGTGGACCATAGTATCCTCCTCCACCGTCTTCATGTGGAGGTCGGTCTCTGTGACACTGTCCTGGACTGGTTCAAATCTTTCCTCTCCGATAGGCTGGAATGTGTTAGTCTTGGCAATGCCACTTCCCAGACAGTCGGTGTCTCCTGTGGTGTCCCTCAAGGGTCAGTTCTGGGGCCCCTGCTGTTTTCCCTTTACATGCTGCCTTTAGGTCAAATTATTAATCAGTTCAACATTTCTTTTCACTGCTATGCCGACGACACACAGCTTTACATCAGGACTGGATCATCCTCATCATCCCCATCTCCATCTTCACTCACTGCCCTCTCTACCTGCCTGGAGGAAATAAGGGCATGGATGAATCAGAACTTTCTTCAATTAAACTGCTCCAAGACTGAGGCCATACTGATTGGCACCCCTCACCAGATACAAACATCAACTTTAACAACAATCTCCTTCTCTGGACAAGACATCCCCCTCTCCACCTCTGTTACAAATCTTGGAATAAAAATGGACTCTCATCTTACATTTGAAAATCACATTAAGCATCTGTTTAAAACCTGCTTCTTCCATCTTCGAAACATCTCCAGACTTCGCCCATCTCTGACTTTTTCTGATGCTGAGAAACTCGTCCATGCCTTTGTCTCCTCCAGGCTCGACTACTGCAACTCCCTGTTTATTGGAATCCCTGGCAAAAATCTTCAGAAGCTTCAATATATTCAAAACAGTGCAGCAAGGATTTTATTGAGAGCTCGTAAATTTGAACATATTACACCCATTCTCCATAACCTCCATTGGCTTCCTGTCACCTACAGAATTCAGTACAAAACTGCTCTCATTACACACCAATGCTTACACGGAACTTCACCTGACTATCTAAAGGACATTCTTGCACCATATTCATCCACCCGGTCTCTACGATCACAGAACAGTAATCTACTTCACATTCCACAAACCAAATTAAGGACCATGGGAGACCGGGCATTCTGTGTGGCTGCCCCCCGCCTATGGAACTCCCTCCCTGACTACCTGAGAGCTCCACAGTCACTGGTTGACTTTAAAAACGGCTTAAAGACTTTTCTTTTTAA
Organism: Garcialebias charrua; assembly: GCA_038048925.1. Lineage (NCBI taxonomy): Eukaryota > Metazoa > Chordata > Actinopteri > Cyprinodontiformes > Rivulidae > Garcialebias > Garcialebias charrua. The sequence goes on along the minus strand of JBBPBX010016154.1, from coordinate 45,764 downwards.
GCAAGCCTATTCTGCCTCCACATGATTTTATCTTTGATCTTAGTTGATATTATTATTGATTTTACTTGATTTTATCACTTGTTTTATTTTATTTATTTATTTTTTAATCAAGTCTATTCTGCCTCCACATGATTTTATCTTTGATCTTAGTTGATATTATTGATTTTACTTGATTTTAATCACTTGTTTTATTAGATTTTTGCTTTTGTTGCACTTTGTACTGTAGTACTTTGAGATTTTTATAAATGAAAAGTGCGTTAAAAATTAAATTTATTATTATTATTATTATTAAACATAGACTACATCACAGAACAGCTGTTCACTGAAAGGCTTACTATCACAGTAACACACAAATCATGAACATTATCTGGCTTCTGCACAAGTCCTTGAAAAGCAGGCTGTGGGAATCCATTCTCCTAGAGTGAGGAGCTGAAGACCCCCCCCTCCCCCTCCCCAGAGATTTCTGTGAAGCTTCAGATAACACCCAGCTGCACATCTGCTGAACTCTGTGTTTGTCTGAAATTAATCATAGACTCAATCTCCTTGCCTGCCGTTCTCCTTTGTTATTGTAACTAAATGTGCTATTTGATATGGTTTTTACTGGATCACGCGGTGTCTTGAAGACAAAATGTGATTCATCTTTTTTAATATCAATGCTGTGAATCCCAGTGTTTCTGCCTGTTTTTCCTGCTTTTGACCTTCATCTGGGGACAGATTGGGCCTGGCCGCGCTATAAGTATATCATGTGTTGATAAACATATCGTGTGTTGATAAAACATATCGTGTGTTGATAAAACATGTCATGTGCTTTGTTTTGCTGCAGCTTTTTGCACTCATTTCTCTCTCCTGGATGCTGCAATTACATTTTTACGTTGTCATTGGTGAAAATTGATGCAATGTTAATAAACCTTCTTGATTCTTGATTCTTGATTCTTGATCATTTGTGCCATTTTTTATCCATAGATGCATTTATCCTGTCGTCTAGATGACTGAGCTAAAATAAAACTATGGCTTTAGCTTCAAATAAAAAAAAAATCCTTGAGAAAAACGATAAAAAACTGTGCACAGTCCAACTTAAGGTAGGAGAATTGTGATATGGTTTATTATGGTGAGCTCTTTGTGTACTTTGTATTTAATATTCTTGATATCAAGTATCATTTGTGACCTGTTGGATCAAAACGATGACTTAGCTTCGTCATGTCATGAAGTGACTTCTTGACAATTGTAAACACAGATTTTTATAAATATTATCGAATTCACGACACACCAGTTTTGAATGACGCTTGTGCTGCAGGTTTCCTGCCTCCATGACTTAATGTACTGAAACGTACTGTGACATCACATTGTAACTTATGGACATGGTGTATTTTTCAATTATTATTTTTCCTTTCTTGGGGTTAAAGTGCTATGAACTGTTAAACTAAACACATAAAACAGACTGGCTGACTCCATGTCTCGCTGTATGCCACTCGCTAGTTTATTATATTTTGTGCAACTTGCACCATTAAAACCCACCACGAATCTGTCCGGTGATTTCCTTCCTCATAAATCTGTGAATCAGATACCACAGCAGTGATGTCACTTGGACACTTTTGAAGCTCCGGACGTCATTAATCACATAACTTTTGCGAAACGAATCAATCGCAGAATTTCAGAAATACTGAGTTTGTTGTTTTATGCGTGCCCAGGAACTTTAGCTTCACTACTAAAAGTCAAATTATAAAATGTTTAACATTAATTTATTCCGTTTAAAACTCTTAGTAGTCCCCGACTTACGAGCGAGTTCCGTCCCTAGGGGGCGCTCGTATGTCAAAAATTCGTAAGTAGGATAACACAGCAAAAACATTTATTTATTTTTTTTTACTTTTTTTTTATTATTTATAAATGAATACATGTACAGTACTGGACAGTCACCAAGCACTTAGCCTATCCTAACACAGTTTTTAAAGATGAAGGAATGAGTTGAATTGTCTCCCTTTCACATAAAGTGAAAGTAGCTCCCTTTATGGGAATGGAGCCTGCAGGGAGGAGGGAGACAATTCAACTGACTCCTTCATCTTTAAAAACTGTGTTAGGATAGGCTAAGTGCTTGGTGACTGTACAGTACTGTACATTTATCTATTTATTAAAAATATACAGTACTGTATATACAGTATTTTTATTTTTTTATTGTTTTTTATTTATAAATAGATAAATGTACAGTACTGTACAGTCACCAAGCACTTAGCCTATCCTAACACAGTTTTTAAAGATGAAGGAGTCAGTTGAATTGTCTCCCTCCTCCCTGCAGGCTCCATTCCCATAAAGGGAGCTACTTTCACTTTATGTGAAAGGGAGACAATTCAACTCATTCCTTCATCTTTAAAAACTGTGTTAGGATAGGCTAAGTGCTTGGTGACTGTACATGTATTCATTTATTTTTTTTAAAAAAGTTTAAAAAAATATATATTTTTTTTTTTAATGAGATGCATGCTCGTATGTCCGGGACCTCGTAAGTAAGAGCGCTAGTAAGTCGGGGACTACCTGTATTATATTAAAAACAGTAGCGTTTGAAATCAACATGCCTTCTTCACACAGCAGTTCCACAAGAAACAGGAGTCGTAGCATCATCCCCTGAAGGTCTTAAACTATCCGAAATTTAGATAGATAGATAAGATAGATAGATAAGATAGATAGATAAGATAGATAGATAGATAGATAGATAGATAGATAGATAGATAGATAGATAGATAGATAGATAGATAGATAGATAGATAGATAGATAGATAGATAGATAGATAGATAGATAGATAGATAGATAGATAGATAGATAGATAGATAGATAGATAGATAGATAGATAGATAGATAGATAGATAGTTAGATAGATAGATAGATAGTTAGATAGATAGATAGATTGTAGATAGATAGATAGATACTGTAGATAGATAGATAGATAATGTAGATAGATAGATAGATAATGTAGATAGATAGATAGATAATGTAGATAGATAGATAGATACTGTAGATAGATAGATACTGTAGATAGATAGATAGATTTATTTGTCCCCGTAGGGAAATTAGTTTGCAACATTGTCAACAGGCATTGACATAAAGGACATACTTATACATTCATGACATTAACACATTAAATGGCTTTAATGGGATGAAGTAATCTGGATAGACCAAAATGATGGAAGACTAAGTACTAATGTAATTAATAATGTTAACATTGATTAGTTCACTTGCTTTAGAGTCAGAACCATGACTGGATGACTGAACTTCTCCTCGTGTTTGGTCACATAGAGGCGATTTAAGTTGTAACCCTTCAACACGGCGACGTGTGTACCACGAACTAAGCACACAGCTTTACCTTTGACTTCTGTAAACAAATATTTGCAGTCCATTCATGATCAACTTTTCTTTTTCTGCCTCTGACTTTAAGTCCACTTCCAGCATTTTTACCGTTAACCAAAAAAAAGGGGGGGGAAAGCAACTTTAAAAATATTTAGGTTTTAGTTTCACATCTACAATTTTTTTGTTTTATTTCTTTAATGGGTAAAAAACTCAAATTGCTACTTAATTTAAAATCTTGAACAAATTAAGTTTTAGTCCGTATTTTAAAATCTTGATAAACAAACAAAAAGGTAATTACTGCCCGCTGCATAAAGGCAAAGGCTGGTGATAATGATTTTGCACATCTCTGTTTGTCTCTAGTGTTAGCAAAATACACCAAACTTCGTAAACTGCTGGATGAAATTGACTGAAACTCTTAGTAAATAAACATAAAACAGATAAAAATGACTGACTTTTGGAGTCAACCCTTTTCAAGATGGCCGCCACAGCTAAGTGCTTTAACTAACAAGATGTCTCAGTTAGTTTTACAGATTTAGCGGTAGCTGAGAGTCATTCCAAACAGGCGCTTAGAGCACTACATTGTGCAATATTTTTGTTCAAAACTTTGTAATTGTTTGTCAACTCTGTTTGTCTGTTAGCAAAATATCTTGTGAACCACTGGATGGATTTTAATGAAACTTTTCCTGTTCTTCACAGAAGAAACTGGACTTCCAGAAGATGGGGGGCAAGTTTTGGACCAGATGAGTCTCATCACAAAGAGCTGCGCCAAATGTGTTTTTTATAGATTCATGGGCTCAGGATGAAGTAGCCCGATGGCGTCCAACATGTCTGAGGAGGACATGATAAACTGCACCATCAGCCATGAAATCCACCAGTATGTCTTTTCGTTTGTCTACATCCTGGTCCTGTTGGTAAGTGTGCATGGATCTTTATAGTCTGAGAACTTTAAAGTCGTGTAAACCACTGAGGTCGGAGTGAGAAAGACCAATGTCATTCTGCATCGATGCAGCCATGATGCTTCCAGTAAAGCTCTGTGCAGAGAGCAGCATGCAAATCTGCGATCGAGTTTACAACTTCTGTTTTCATTATCGTCTGCCAAGGAACGGTGGGCTTTTATTGTTTGAACACATCAAGGGAAAATGTTTGCATCAGACAGGTTTTATATCCTGTATTGTTGTTAAGACATTGTTACTGGCTGCTGCAGGTTATACAGAAATCATTTGAGCCTGTTGCCCCTGCAGGCTGAGCAGCTGGATGGTGAGCCTGATACAGTACCCCATTAGTAGGACCAAAAACTCAGCCAGTATTTAACCGCATCACTCTTCCAAAGAAATACATTTAGAGTTTATGTTGGACAACTCCAGACTTTGCCAGTGTTTTACTGTGAAAAACCAACAAGGTTACAACAAACCTCTAACTGGGATGTAACAGGTGGTTTAGTTCATTTGACTAATATTGTTTGAGAAGAGCTTTTTCTGATCCTTTTCTATAAATAAAAATCCCCTGCGTCAATCTTGGTTTTCCATTTCCTATTAGACAGAGTGTGGTGAGTTTCACTGCAGAGCTCAGTGCTCTGCAACCATCATAGCGATCTTGATATCGTGTTTCTGGGTGTTTTCACCACATCAGGCTGCAGAGTTCTGTAGAAAACCTGAGGCACAGTCAGGTTTATAGCAGATGAACGATGCCTTCGGGAGTTGATCAAATCTACTGAATCAACCTGAGTGATGCCTGAACGCTGTTTTATTATAAATCAGACGAGACACTTCACTTGCATGTTAGAACTTAAAAGTGTTTCCTCAGACTTTACAATTATTTAAAAGTTTTCACACAAAAATGGCTGATTTTTAGATTTTCCTTTTAGGGGTGCAGGGGTGCAGGGAAAAAAAAAATCGATTTTTTTAAAGAATAGAGATTCTTTAGAATCGATTCTAAAAGACCCAAAATTGATTTTTTTTCTTCTTTTTTTAACATTGAAACCCAAAAGATAAAGAAAATAAAACCATATCTCATAGTATATGAAAGAATACATAAAATGAAAGGTGGCAGAAAGAAGAAGAAATCTGACCCCAAGTGACCTCCAGGACCCGATAAGGATAAAGCGGGTAAAGATGATGGATAGATGGCTTTTGTTGAAAAGATTTACCAAACAAATCTTTTAAACAAAATCCATCCATACACATTTGAAACATGGATGAATGCAATATGATTTTGAAGTCTATTTTATTTTGAGTTAAATGTTTATGCAATACAGTAGGCTGAAATCTTTGTTTACGTTTGTATTTTGAATTATTTGTGATGGACTGGAGACATGTCCAGGGTGTCCCCTGCCTCTCGCACAGTGACTGCTGGATATAGGCACCAGTGACCTCCGGGACCCGATTAAAGCTGCTGCATTCTATTCATATACCCATCTGCTCACAATTCAGGCTATTTATACTGTATTATTTGACATTATTAATGTTTGCTACAAGCATAGATTATTGTTTTAAATAAATGTTTTATTTGTTTACATTATTGTTTAATCTTTTCATGATTTCAATTGAAAATCGTTTCAGAATTGAAAATCGTTTCAGAATTGAAAATCGTTTTAGAATCAAAAATTCGATTTTTAATCGAATCGGTGCATCAAAATTCGGAATTGAATCGATTCTCCAGACACTGAGAGATTCACACCCCTAGTTCCTTTTAATTTTACAGTATTAATAAACGTATATAAAAACAAAGTAAAAAATACTGGAATATTGTCTAAAATTGAAGCAAATTTCTGCTTTAATTAAGTTGTATATGAAGCGTACTGTCACTGTAAAGTCCTGCTCTTTGAACATTCTTGTTGGGGATGTGCGTATTTAAAATGCTCCTTTGCTCACAGGTCGGCGTTCCCTCCAACCTGTACTCGCTGTACCACGCTGCTCTGCAGCTGAAGCAGAAGAACGAACTGGGAGTTTATCTGATGAACCTCACAGTGTCAGATCTCTTGAACCAGGCTTCCCTACCGCTCTGGCTGCAGTACATCTTCCAGGTAACAAGTCACTTTTATAAACAAAAACAAATTATCACAGTTTGTAGCAAATATTCTCATATGGCAAAAGCTATTTTGATGAGGAAAAAATGTCCATCAAAGTTTAAAATACAATCAAAATGGATCGGTGGTCATTAGAAGTTGGATGTCTAATCCTGATCCTGCATGTTTTAGATGTCTCTTTGCTCTTCAGCATGTCTTCAAATTCTGTAGAAGACACTCATTAATTGAAATCAGGTGTGTGAAAGCAAAGAAGACTGTGGCCCATGAGGACAAGGACTGGATGCCACTTGTCTGGGTCAAAGGAGCTTGACCTCTCTTCATATGACAGAGATGAAACCAGCTATGTTGCGTGGTTTGAAGATGGTGGCATTGACCAAAAAGACAAGAGAAAGAACTGGAAGAGGGATAGCTGAAGATGTTAAGGTTCTCCCTGGGAGCGACATAGATAAAGACAAGGCTGCATCCTATCACCAGTTCTATTCAACCTGTACGCAGAAGTGATTATGAGGCGATGCAATTTGGACAAATCTGAAATTGGAATCAAAATCGGCGGCAGAAACATCAACAACCTTCGATACGCAGATGATACAACCCTGCTCGCAGAGAAAGAAAAGGACCTTCACAGCCTTGTCCGACGAGTGCAAGAGGAAAGTGAACGAATGGGACTGTACCTGAACATCAAAAAAACTAAAGTTATGACCACGGCAGGCAATGGTGCAGTAAGCATGCAAATCAACAACACGGTAATGGAGTCTGTCCAAGATTTCATTTCCCTTGGAGCTAAAATCGACCGCAGTGTGACATTGGTGCCCGAGATCAAGAGGCGAATCACACTTAGCAGGACTGCAATGCAAGGAATGGAAAAGATCTGGAAGAGCAAGGATATTAGCATTGCAACAAAAGTCAGATTGGTCAATGCAATTGTCTTCCCTATAATGATGTATGGTTGCGAAAGTTGGACATTTAGAAAAGAAGAGAAAAGAAAAGTCAAAGCTTTCGAACTTTGGTGTTGGAGGAGAATGCTAAGAATACCTTGGACTGCCATGATGAAGAACAAGGCAGTTTTGGACCGCGTCAAACCGATAATGTCATTAATGGGCAAACTTACCAAACAGCAGCTCTCATATTTTGGCCACGTGATGCGCGCTAATTCTTTAGAAACGTCAATGATGCTTGGAAAAGTCAGTGGGAAAAGAAGACAAGGAACAAGATGGCTCGACACAATCACAACAACAATGAAGATGCCAATTGTGGAATTGAAAGAATTGGTGAAAGACAGGAAGGCGTGGAGTACGAAAATTCATAAAATGACTGAAAGTCAGATGCGACTGACCGAATAATCATCATCATCATCATCATGTTGCGTGGTTTGAAGATGGTGGCATTGACCAAAAAGACAAGAGAAAGAACTGGAGGAGGAAGAGCTGAAGATGTTAAGGTTCTCCCTGGGAGCGACATAGATAAAGACAAAGGTTAAAGAAGAGATGCATGTTTTGGATGCAGTTAGAGAGGACATGGAGGAAGTTGGAGTGAGTGAGATGGAGGAGAATGACTTGTTGTTGCGTCCCCAGAAGAGGAATCGTCGGAGGAGGAAGAAGGTTGTCAGTGCATGTATCTGTGAATCACACACTTGCTGTCTGACTTGAAGTTCATGGACCTTTCTTGTTTCAGGACGACGACTGGCGTCACAGGGAATGGCTGTGTCAGCTGTGTGGTTTCCTGCTCTACGAGAACATTTACATCAGCATCGGCTTTCTGTGCTGCATCAGTCTGGATCGCTACCTGGCTGTGGTCCATCCTCTAAGGTACATATGTGGACTGGCTCTGACAAATCAATACACAAGAACAAGTGTAGTGGGACAATGTCTTTTAAGGCCTAGTTCAACAGCTTATAAAAAAAAACTTATAATAGTTTTTATCACAAATATTCCCGGTTTTTTGAAGGTCCTTTATAGTTTTCCTTTTTTCCACACAGTTTCAGTCCTTTTACCTGGACATTTTCAGAGGAAAGTTTTCAACTCTGACCTTTGAATCATTTAGACATTAAAAGGCTCCTAAACTCAAGGAATGACACAGGGTTGTAAACACAAACAAAGAACCAGTTTAAATTGGACCTACCCGTTACAAAAACGAACAATGTGTTCCCATTTCTTCAGCTGGATCAATGAAAACTACAGTTTTTTTTTTAAACAGCCAAGGTTCAAAGAAAACCTGTGACACACCTTCAGGAAGTTTGGACAACTATTGATCAAAACTGTTTTCAAAGGTTACAAGAAACTGGATCATTTGAACTGCTAAATTGTCCGTAGAGCGTGACTCGGATACACAAAGTTTTTGCACATGAAGTTAGGCTTTTTCTTTTCCCATCTCCAGGTTTACGGCTCTGCGCTCGATGACGGCGGCCTGGCTCGTCAGCGCCATTATCTGGCTGAAGGAGATAGCAGTGGGCGCAGTTTTCTTTCACCACAAGGAGCTGAGCAGAGACAAGACGAACCGGTCTGTGTGCTTTGAGCACTACCCCATGCGCTCGTGGGAATATCCAATCAACTACTATCGATTTGTTGTTGGCTTCTTGTTCCCGCTGGCCATCCTGTCGGTATGTCCGTTTTACAACCATCTTTGGCTCAGACAGTGAAAACCTAAAGACATTTCACTTGATTTTAGGATAAGTACCCCCAGCATGATTTTAAAACTTTGTGTTTTGTTTAAACGCAGTGTGAACTAAAGTGAAAAGTTGTCTTCTGCACAACGTAGAAAAGACAAACCTATTCACGATGTAGAAAGATATCTTCAAGGAGACATTCCTTGTTGTCTAATTTTGGACTTTTAATGTGTTTGGGCTACTTTGGACTTTTACCATCTTTTCTTTGTTACATTCAGACCAAGCCAGATGCTCAATATTTCTGTTTGATCTACACTAACTAGCCTGGTTTGGGCTAAATAAAGATAAACTTTTAATATCTAATTCTTCATCTACAATTGGACACGTCAGGCGGGCAAAGCAAAGCTCAAGTCTTGAAGTCTTTTTCTGGGATGATCTAGAACAGGGGTCTGCAACCTTTACAATCAAAAGAGCCATTTTACGCCTTCGGTCACTAAATTAAAAGTGATCAAAGCCGCAACATGCTACAACTGTGGTTATCAACTGGTGGCCCATGGGCCAATTTAACTTTGTTGGAAGGGGGTTTTGTGGACACTGTGACATTATAAAAAATAAAATAACAAAACATTTTTATTTTTACAATTTAAGACAAATGGAAAAAAAAAACGATTATTTAAAAGAGAGGGTTTGTTAATTAATAAAAACTATGTACTATACAAACCTAGTTTTTTTTTTTGTGGAAAAATGAATTAAGAATAGAAATAAAGCATGAAGTTAAAGTTTTACTCCTTGTACTTGTTCCACTATTCACATATTTGCCAATGAAATGACATTAAAAACTGCTAAAACTAGTCCGCTCATTCTCAATCAGTTCATCTGGACAGTTTCTTTTTTGTAGAAACGTTTTACCCTCACTCCAGAGGGCTTCGTCAGTCAGAGTAGTCCCAAGCACACTGAAGTTACCCCACCAAGTAAACAACTTAAGTGGACCAACCAGTTTGCTGTAGCCAAGATGGCCGGTGGGGTAACTTCAGTGTGCTTGGGACTACTCTGACTGACGAAGCCCTCTGGAGTGAGGGTGAAACGTTTCTACAAAAAAGAAACTGTCCAGATGAACTGATTGAGAATGAGCGGATTTGATACCTGGACTATTGAGAATGAACTTTCTTGCTAAAACTAGTCTTTTTTTGTTGTTGTTTGTATAACAACCAATTCAGTTTTGGTCAAAGCTTGCAGAGGGACCAAAGAGCCGCATGTGGCTCCAGAGCCGCAGGTTGCAGACCCCTGATCTAGAACGACGAGACAACATGACGTTGTGTTTGTAGGTTAAATCTGATTTTTTAGTCGAAAAGGGGTGGATCAGTTGAACCTTTTTGTTTTCTGCCGGTGCAGATCAGCTACCTGTGCGTCCTTCGGGCGGTGGGTCGGAGCGCGGGAACTCAGCCGGATCAGAAGACGAGGGTCAGACAGCTCGTCAGCAGCACCATACTCATCTTCCTCGTCTGTTTCTCGCCGTACCACATCTTCCTGCTGGTCCGCACGCTGCTGGAGCGGGACTGTGCTTTTATAGAAGGTACCGTTTGACTTCAAGGATGTCACGACTCAAAATGGAAGATGGCTGCAGCTGAACAACTCGGGTTATTGTTTTCCAGGAATATTTAACTACTACCACCTGTCGCTGATGCTGACCACCCTGAACTGTGTGGCCGACCCGGCGCTCTACTGCTTTGTCAGTGAGAGCGCCCGCCGCGGCCTCTACAGAGCCATCGTCCGGCCCATCACCAGGATACTCTGCTGCTGCTGTCGCCGTGGGAACGCCAGCGCTATAAACCCAGCCAATGACTCCCACGAGGCAGCCACCACCGACGAGAACAACGGCCACCTGCACACCAGCACACAGAACAACGTGAAAACAGACTCCAAAAACACAACCTTAACCACACTCGCCGACGAGAAAACCGTGATACCGTTAACGGTTCAAAACAACACGAATGCACGTGACAAACGTGGGGACGTCAACGGGAAGTTGGGGTGCGTGATCATTGTTGAGGAACAGAAACAAACGACAGAGAAGACTGAAGAAAACAATAAAAACATCTCCTGAAGAGGACCAGTCAGGCTGAGGCTGCAGAGCGACAGAACAAAGACGAACAGCGAATGACCTGGTCTGTTCACATCAACACGATGCATGTTTAATCCTGCTGCTGCCCTAGGGTCAAAACGACACACGAGGCCTCCGTGTTACAACTGAAACCTCAGGGGTCGTTTTGACCCAAGGGCAGCAGGAGGGTTAAATCTACGAGGTGGACTCTGATCTGATGAGTTAAAGGTCTGTTTACATTTTCTCTGTCCAAACGTCACATTTCATCAGGAAGTGGTAAATAACAACATCTGATGGGGTAACTTTAGTATAAAGGTAGAAAATAAAAGGTTAAATGTTGTGAGCAGAGAGTAAAAACATAAAAAATTTAGGAACACACATTGTTTTAAACTAATAAAAATATAGTTTTATTTTGAAACCCTGTTTTGTTTTGTTATTTTTTACTCAAACTTTTTTTTTAAATGTATTCTAATTTATTTTGTATTTCTATCATATTGTTTGTGTTGTTTAGTCATGTATTTTTATTTTTATTTTTTGTTTCCTTGGTGTTTTTCACTTCAGGACCATCTTACTTTACAACTCAGATATAAACTCTCTCAAAAACAGGATTTTTTTCCATCCCTCATACGTCATTTCTTGGTAAATTCCTGCAAAAGTGCTCAACAATAACTTGAGAACAATCAACAAAAAGTGCATTTAAGAAAATAAAAAAACAAAAATGAATGAGATCTCACCTTAAGAAGAGAACCAGCTGCTTCATTTTTAGTCTGAAAAGAATAAAACTTTTTTAAAAATGCTAAATTTGAGCTTTGTTTTACACAGTAAAAAAATCTGTAAAAAAACGGAAAATGTCCTGGTAATTTTCTGCCAGTACATTCTCCGTTTTTTTACAGATATTTCCGTAAACCCTAAAACTGATTTTTCCCGTAATTTAACAGTTTTTTTAATGTATAATTTACATAAATTTCTGTTAATCTAGGGTGCCAGGTAAATGGAGTCCTCTTTCGCGCTTCTTCTCAAAGGTTCTTGTTCCCAGGGTGCTTTGCGCGTTTAAAAAAAAAGGAGAAACCCCTGTAAAAAATGATAACGGAAAATTCCTTCACACTTCCACAGTACATTTACCTGTTTTTTTACGGATTTTTTTTTTACAGTGTAGTTGTGCTATGATCTAACATTGGTTGATGTTTTTTTTCCCCTGCTGTTTTAATGAATTGGTGCCATTTATATCAAAGGAGAGTGCTTAAAAATTATTGAATTAAATAAAAATGAACTTGTTTCTGTTAAAGTGATAGAGTTTAAATCTTTTAAGGTGAGTTATTTGGAATAAGTATAACAATTAATAACTTGCCTGTTGTAGACCGCTCACTGAGCATTGTCATTTTGGAGAAATAGTTAAATTCTGATCAAATTGATAAACTAATGGCTTGTCCGATTGAGATTATTTATGAACCTATAATCACACTAAATTTAGCAGTATCTTGTTTTTAATTTACAAATCATAAAATTATTCAACTGTTTCTTCATTATTTGCTTAAAACTTTAAAAAATCTCATTTGTAGAGTTCCTAAAATAAATGATATTTAATTAATTTGATTGAGTTTTGGGGCATTTAACCTGGTCTGAATTATCTAAACCTGACTGTTAGCTCAGCGTTGATTAATTTAATCTGACATTTTAGTCTGGATTAACTAAATCTGGATGTTAGGCTGGTCTGAATGACCTAAACCCGACTTGGGCTGGTCTGGATTGCCTTACAAGAAAACTGAAAGGCAAGCAGCTAGCTGTAGCACTTCCTGACCATCCTGAGGCAGGTCATGTATCAAAATATCAGATTAACCATCTAATATTGAACTGACAGGAGTTTAACGTTTAGAAATTAGTATTTTTGTGAACAAATACAGTATGAAACTTTGGAAATTGGAGAAGTTTTAAAATTGCAGAAGTTCACTTTAGTTGTGGTCCTGCTTTGACCAGCCTTTCAAATATCCCTTTAAAAAAGTAACATTTTATACAACCCAGCCTGAATGAAGAACCAACAGCAGATGGTAAAAAAGTTGGTCAATTTAACCACTTACTGTCTAAAAGCAGCAGAAAAATCTGGATATTTATTTTAAAAAAATAAAAACACTTGTTTAAACTGTTTATTTGCTAAGTACAAAGTTGTTGCTTGTTTTAACCAAATACTCATCAAATATTTTATCTACACAAAACATTCCCCCCTGCAGGTGATGCTGCTTATTAGCAAACTACTCTTCAGGACTGGACCAATGTACTGTATATAAATTTATTGTCAAATACATAAAAATATATATTATGCAAGTAAAACTATAGTCTATTTGTATTTTTAACAAAAAGAAGATGCATTACAGTCGTATAAATGTGTAAATTGGTTTATTTTCCTAAAAGATTAAAATGTACAGTATACGGTATATATTTTTATAATTTCTTTTGGCCTGCCACATTATAAATGTATTTTATTTGGTCATATATTAAATCATCTCAGGGTCAACTTCCAGTGGTACTGAAAAAAGTTTTTTTTTAAACTTAATTTACTTTAATTTAAAGTGGATAAAGTTGGTGTGACGAGTTCAGATGCTCTTATTGTGAAACTCTATGACATTTACTTTTGTTGGTCAGTGTCCATTAAAAAAATTGTATTTAACAACCAAAACTAATAACATTTATGCATTACAAATTTTAAATAATGTTTTTATTTTTATAACCAGTACCGTATTGTTCAGACTATAATGCGCACCGGATTATAAAGCAAGCCGGATTATAAGACGCATTAAAGCTGCAGTATGTAGCTTTTTTTATGAACATATTTCTTCACTCTGTCACTACCTCCTGACAGACTGATGTTAGCCAGGTAATCTCTGAAAAAAAATTAAAAAAAATATTGTCCCCTTGCTTCTCCAGGTGGTAAATAAGCATTTCTAAAAAGAAAAGGTGACCCGCCATTTTCCAGCCAATAAAAACAGAGTTTGTAACCAGCCAATAAAAACAGAGCTTGAATTTGAATCAGCCAATAAAAACAGAGCTTGAATTTGAAATTCAACAGACCACAAGGGGGCAGAGCCACATATGGCTCTGAGGGGGAGGGATCAGAATGCTTTGCCTGTTGAAAATATTTCTAACTGCTGCAGTTCTACAGAAACTGCATACTGAACCTTTAAGCAAAACAATACAGTCAGGTAAGTCAAACTTTATTCAACTCATTCACAATAACTACATAAAATCTGTTCGAGGTCAGTAAGCACAATTAAAATTAATACATAAGGCACACTGGATCATAAGGCTAACAGTTGATGTTTGAGAAAAATTAAAGGATTTTAAGTGCGCCTTGTAGTCTGAAAAATAGGGTATTTATATTTTAGTGTAACAATTTGAATTTTCACCACTTTGCTTCTTTCAAAACGTTGGTCTTTTAGCAACTTCAATTTGTTTTTGGCAGTATTTATTCTAAACAATTTTGGAAACATTTCTGAACAACTGGTTATAATGTTGGTGGCACAGATTAATGTGTGGTATGCACCAGGATAAAAGAAAAACCTGTTAATTTTTCCACTTGGTCTGTATTTTCTCTTTTTTTATTTTTTAAGAACAAGTTTTTGCACGCAACAGTTCATAAACATCCGAAGCGGGTGAATCATGCAGGAAAAAAACTAGCATAAAATAAGTTAGGTTTTTTTTCCAGGTAAAACTGATTAAACTAAGTACTTTTATTTGCTAATATTTATCTTCTGCCTTCTGCTTTTGTCTCTGTATAATTTCTTGAAGGGTTGTGTCTGTAAGTGCAAAACTGAACCAATTCTTCAGCTTTTACACGAGTTTGAGGTTGTTGATAAAACAGTCTGATCAGACTGCAGGAATTAGACAGGTAGAAAAAAATGAATAAAGTAGAACAAATAAACTAAAATATCTCAGATGGTTCCACACAAAATTAGCCTGACTGAAATCGATTGTTTCTTTTCATCGACACAAACGAAAAACTGGCATCTCTGTTGGATGAAAATATCCATTTTAATGGTTGAAAATGAGAATTTTATTGTGAAAATTGTTACAGAAGTTTAACACAATTACCTTAAAGGAAGTAAAGTTTTATTTTATTTTATGAGGGATGAAGTTCATATACTGTATATGTCTATTGCATCTTGTTGAAGTGGTGAATTTACTGCGATGAATGTCTTGCAGAATATTATTTTTTTTATAAATCTTCAGAGTGTCATGCTCTAAACGACAGGTTGTGTTTATCGTGACGGTGTGTGGAGGAAAGTGCTGATAAAACGCTGCGGTTTGTTTCTTAGCAACAACAGCAGCTCGTCCTTCAATCACAGTTAAGTGCTTTCAGTGGGGATTTAAAATCCAGAACGCAGTACAGGAAAATGCACCGCCTTTTAGCATTTGTCTAAGACAGATGGTTTGTTTAAGCACAAGTGTGTGTGTTTCTTACAACTGGGGATGGAAATGAGTTAGATTATTCTTTAATTTTAAGGTTTTACATATCGGCACAAAAAAATAATCAGATCAACACCATAAGGTCATAACGTTTGAGAAACATGAGCAAAATTGGTTAAAAATTAAGACCATTGTCACTGATGCCGTTTGGCTCAAGAGGTCAACCAGGCGACATTAACTTTTACTGCTGATTGACTATTACCGTATTTTCTGGAATATAGGTCGCACCCGAATATAGGTCGCATTGTCCAATTATTGCCAAAGAATTGGAAAAATCCATATACTGTATAGGTCGCACCTATGTCAAAATGTGGACCGTGTTTAGCTCTGCTGCAAATGTCTGCCACAGGAGCGCACAGCAAGGCTTTTAAGAAGATTAACACTTAAAAACAATTATTTGTTTGATAAAAATTATAGCAAATATGTGTCTGAGCTGAACTTTTCTTTAATAAATGAATAATTTTAGCAGGATAAACACCTAAAAATATATATTTGTTAGCTGACATTATTGTAAGAGTGTGTCTCAGTTTAATTTTTGTTAATAAATGATTACAAATCAGCTTATTTTATAAAAAGCCATAAATAGGTCGCACCTGAATATAGGTCGCAGGGCATGCAAAAATGATAAAAAGCCGCGACCTATATTCCAGAAAATATGGTAATTGTTCATCATCAAAGTAAAAGCAGAAGTTTGGTCAACTTGCTGCTGTGGAGCATTCAGGTGTCAACGTCAAGATGGACAGACATCAGCAATAACCTGAAGCGTTAGCAACACTGAAACATTTTCGACCATGCCAGTGTTTTTTATTTTAAATAGTTTCAGCCTTGTGTCCATAGTGAACAGCGTTTTAGGAGCACCACAGTTGTATTCTTTTTCAACAAAGTGCAGACCGAAAAACGTGTGTTTTCATGTAGATGACCAAAACGTGGCCATTTTGAAACGGTGATGTCATTGTCCTAACTCTAATCTAATCTGTGACTTGAGGCAGTTCCCTTTTTCTTGATTAGTGTGTAAACTTTATGCCCAGACTCCTTGTCTTGTTTTCTGTTTTCAATATATTTTCATGGAACATACGGCGCCACATACGGGCCTGGTGTGGTTAGAACAGCGTTTTGGATAGTTTGGGTGTTTTCGTGCGGGCCAAGACTTTCTGCAGATGGTGCCATCAAGGTTGTTTTAGAAATGACAAATGAAAAGATCGTTTGTGAAAAACTTGTGAAACCTTTCTCAGGTGGACAAGCACTTTAAAAAAGTACCTGCTGCTGCCCATCAGTCTGGGAAAGGTAATTTGGATTCCATCATTCTACAGAGGTAAACATGATTCACAAGTGGAAAACATTTAAGACTGCTGCCATTATTCTCAGAATTAAGCATCCCAGCAACTTCACCCTTAGGTCAGACTGTGCAATGCGCCACAAAATGATCCCAAAGAAGCTCCATTTCAATCCATAGGTCTCAATCAGCAGGTCAAAGGTTAAAGTTAATGATGTGGTGATCAGAAAGACGCAAGTATGGCTTGTTTAGAAGGGATGAAAAAAACAAACATATTTTTATGTCATTAGGCTTTTACTTGATAAATTATTTAAATGTTTGTGATTTTAACCACAGTACAACAGATTTATTGTGCCACTGCACTCATATCTTCTCTGTCTGTACAGCTCTTTTTGGAAATGCTTACCATAAGTAGGTGCTTTTTCAGGTGAGGTGCCTTAATCAAAATCAACACTGCAGTTTTATTCAAATAAATGGGCTCAAATTACACTCAGTAATTCTTGACGTGCATTTATTACATTTTAAGAAAGCATACAGCACAAAGCCTTCAGCTGCTATCCAAAGAGGTGTTCAACTTTGCCTGAATAAATCTGTTTTATTTACATGCATGACTTTTTACAGTTCTTGGAGCATCAAGATATTGTATTCTTGGAACAAAAAGGCTTCGAGTAAACTACAGTACTTTTTTTTTCCCATTAAACGTATATTTTTCAAAGCGTTATCTTGATTTGTTTAAAAATTTGGGTCCCTGCTTATTTCTGTACGGCAGACGTTTCCTGTTTGTGCATTAGTTTCTTTACAAATTGCACAATGGAGGGGAAAGACGAACATTTATTGGTTTTAGCAGATTATTAAACTGAGCTATCAGGTGAATCTGAAGCAGAAAATGAAGATGTGTGCAAGGACAAGACGGTTTCATCGCTGTATTTATTTGCGTATCAGAATATTTCCCCCAGGAGGGATTTAAGATGTTCTAAGTGTGTGTGGGTTTAAATGTGTCTGCGGGATGATGGATCACTGTGGGAGTGTGTATTGTGAGATCTGTGTGTGATCTCTGGGTGATTGTAATGAGTTTGGTTATTAATCTTGGCTCATTCAGCTAACAGGAAGTTGTGATAAACCGAGGCTATAATGTCACAACTGAAGAACAGTGACAATACGGCTGAAACTGAAGTCTTCTCCTCGTAATAAAACTTGTATTTACTTTCCCAGTAAATAAATTGCTGTCGTTTTGAAGAAAACAAAGTGGTTATGTCTTGAGTGAGATGTTCCTGTTGTAAACAAAACAGCGAAGGGAATAAAACAGCAAGGATGCCATTATGTTTGCTAAACATGAAGAGATGTGATAGATCTACAGAAGTGATGACGTTTTATTGAAGGAGTTTGTTTTTTTCACTTTAAACCAATCGTTTGCATAGCTCACAGCAAAATAACATTTTAGAAACTGGAAATTCAATTCAGTTTATTTATATAGCGCCAACAGAAGTCATCTCAGGGCACTAAACAGAAACATTCATATAAATTAAAAAGTAAGTTAATGACATTATTAATCTGAGGAGCATTCTGCTTTGAATTTAACTTCATCACAGAACTCTCATCTTGAGCAAGCACGAAGGCGACAGTGGAAAGGAAAAACTCCCTCATGAGGAAAAAACCTTTAGCAGAACCAGGCTTTAATTTTGTTGCACTTTGTAGCACTTTGAGATTTTCATTAATGAAAAGTGTGTTATAAATTAAATTCATTATTATTATTATTAGGACAAGCGTCCATCTGCTTCGACTGGCTGGGTTTGAGAGGAACAGATACACAATGGCAGGCCGAGAAACAAGTTAGGATAGAAATAGTATCAAATGAAAACTACAGTGTTCAATTTTAACAATTCATTTCAAGAAACAAGGTCAGTTTGTCCTCCAGTAGTCTAAGTCTATATCAGCATAACAAGCCGACCCCAACTATAGTATTTCTCAAAAAGGACAATCTTAAGCCCAGTCTTTAAACTGGACAATGTTTCAGCCTCATGGACAGAAACTGGAAGTTGGTTCCACAAGAGAGGAGCCTGATAACTGAAAGATCTTCCTCCCATTTTGGAAACTCTAGGAACCACAAGTAAACCTGCAGTCTGAGAGCGAAGTGCTCTGTTAAGAAAATATGGAAAAATAAGATCTCAAATATAAGATGGAGCTAGGTTGTTGAGGGCTTTGTATGTTAGAAGTAAGATTTTGAATTCAGTTCTGGATTTGACAGGGAGCCAATGTAGAGAAGCTAAAACTGGAGAGATATGATCTCTCCCACTAACTCCAGTTAAGACACTGGCAGAAACATTTAGGATAATCTGAAAACGTTTTAAAGAAGTATTTGGACACTTAGATAACAAATCATTGCAATAGTGCAGTCTAGACGTAACACGTTTTTCTGCATCGTTTTTAGATGTTTCTAATTTTAGTGATATTATGCAGGTGGAAGAAGGTGGTTCTAGTAATGTTTTAATGTGTGGGTAAAAGGCACGTCCTGGTCAAAAATAACACCAAGATTTTTAACATTAGAGCTGGAGGGCAGATTAATGCCATCCAAGGAGGGCGAAATACTGAAAAATTTATTCCAAAGATGCTCAGGTCCAAAAACTAAAACCTCTGTCTTGTCTGTATTAAAAAGCAGAAAATTTAGGGTCACCAGGTTTTTATGTCTTTAAGACATGCTTGTAGTCTAAGTAGCTGATTGGATTCATTGGGTTTCATGGACAAATATAATTGTGTGTCATCAGCATAACAATGAAAATGTATGCCCATGCTGTTTAATAACTTTACCCAATGAAACCATAAGGTAAAGAATATTGGTCCAAGCACTGAACCATGAGGAACTCCACGACTAACTTTAGTGTATGAAGAAGATTCATTATTTACATTTACAAATTGGAATCTATCAGATAAATGTGATTTAAACCAACTTAGAGCTGTTCACCATCAGCCAACATCCTTGCTCTGGTTTCTTAAAAGAAAGTTGCTCCAAACAGCAAATAACCCATTAAAATACTGTACAGGAGAAAAAAAACGAGTAACAAATAAATTGTTACAAACCTCACAGTTAAGGCTTCATTAACACTTCTCTGATACTTTATAAATTCAACAGGAAGCCCTTTTTTCCCCGAAAAAAAAAAAAGAAGAAAGAATCACAAATATAAACCCTGACAAATTATTTTTAGATACAGATGCAAGCTTTTGAGAACTTTGACTGAAGTTTTGGAGGGGGTTCTTCGGCTTGCAGAAACATAATCAGATAAAAATAGATTGCTCTGAAAATCTCTCTGGAAGTGACTATACATTTTTTTAACAAATTTGTGTGACTGCAGATAAGATTGAGAAGGATGAAAAAACTTTAAAGTTGTGAGTTTTCGGAAACCGAAGTGTGAACGCAAAGAACAACCACAAACACTAGGACTTGAAAAGATTTTACAACCCAGCCCTGTGCAGGAGAGGACTGTGGTATTCTGCAGGCTGCCTGTGGTTCAGGAGAAGTAACATCCTTTCACTTCCTCCAACACATCACTATATATATATATATATATATTCATTCATTCATTCATTCAACCTTTATTTATACAGGCTAGCCTCGTTGAGTCACGGGGACTCATTTACAAGAGGGACCTGTATATATATATATATATATATATATATACAGGTAGCCCTCGAGGTACGTCAGGGATTGGGACCTACGGGTGTGACTTAGGTCGATGTTGTCGTACCTCGCGGACCAAAAACACATGCCTGTCGTAGGTCCGCGTTTCTGACATAGGTCGCGGCTATACCGCTAACGGAGCGCCGCACACATATTTAATGGCATGAGACTGAACAAGCAGACATACTAAGGCCATAAACACGCACAGAACTGCACAGTAAATGAATACTGTACTGTACAATAAATAAAAAATATAATGTCTTACTTTGAGCCGGTGTCCCCCGACTGCCAGGCGGACATTTGCGGCGAGCTCCCGGCCGCAGATGGCCCCTCCGCGGCATGTCGGCTCGGTGTCTTCGCCTGTGTTAGCTGCTCTGTTAGCTGCTGTCGTTAGCATGTCGGGCGGCGTTGTGGCCGCCGATCGCGGGGCGATCCGCGGCTGCTCCTCCGGACCTGAGACGTCCACAGAGTTGACCGAGTGTTTCCAGCTAATTTATCCGTATGAGGCAACCCTGATCGGGCACACGGAGCCAGCTGACAGTAGCCTCTGGAGCTCCATTGACCGCAGTACTGTTGTAAAATGGCGACCGGAAGTGGCGACCGGAAACGACCGGAAGTTGCGTAAATACGATAAATTTCTAATCAAAACGTAAAATTAATAATTATACTTTATTTATAAAGCCATTTAAAACAACCACAGCTGCAACAAAGTGCTATACACATGAAATTAATAACTTTTAAACACACACAAAAAAAAAAAAATAATAATTTTTTTTTTTAATCATATTTTTATTAAATATGATAAAATCGTAAGTCTGAGTTGCCGTAGGTCGCAGGTGTCGTACCTCGAGGGTTTCCTGTATATATATATATATATATATATATATATATA
>JBBPBX010016154.1:0-18942 GCA_038048925.1 Garcialebias charrua | reverse complement strand
GATTCTTTAAAAAAATTTGATTTTTTTTTCCTGCACCCCTAATCAGATCCATTGAAAAATCAAAACAAAACTAAAACGATCAATTAATCCTAAAACAAGAAGCCAAAGACTGAGGCAAACATTGCACCTAAATGTAAAATTGGGTTTATGAAGCTGAAGGCCACAAAAATTAAATCCTAATTAAAAATAATCTCCGTCTTTGTTTCACTGAGGCAGAACAACTACATTTATACATACAGTACTGTAGTTTAATTCCATTTAGTTTGTCTGTTTTATTGTTATAGTCAGTTTCAGTTTTGTCGTGCGTCTCCATTTCTCTAGACAAAGCAGTCGTCATCCAGAACATCTGAAGGTGGAAGCGTACGACGAGCTTTTGATAGTGGAGAAGCAGAGTTTTTCTTTGCTGCTTTTAAAACTTTCTCCGTTCAGTGAAACAGAGTGAGCTCGTACCGGCGGTGACTGCGAAGTCAGCAGGAACATCACAGGCCACCAGATCTCCTTTGGGCATCAGGCTCTTCACCTTCTCCTTCACTTTACCCATCCCCAGCTCGTTACCACCATCGCCGATTCCTATAGAGAGGAAGAGTAAAACATACCACTCCAATCTTTGTTTCAAAATTAACAGAGCGAGTAAAATACGTAACTTTAGGTGGTTTTACCTTAAAGAACTCATGCTTTGGGTCAAAAATCCTTGTTTTGATGATTAATATTAGAGTTTTTAGTGGTTGGTCCTGCCTGTGCTCAACTAAATCACATACAATTATAAAAATATGCTTATGGTGTGTAGTTTGCAACTTTGTGTACAAAAATCCAAGTTTAGGACTGAACTTTGGTGCTTTAAGTGATTCTGATCCATACAGAGGAAATACAAACATCATTATGCATTTTTATATCTCAAACAATCTCACTTTAAAGTCTCTGGGGTGAGTAATTCTTTAAAAATAAAAAGGTCTAGTATTCCTTGAAGGTGTGCATATCACCCACTGCCTTTAATGCCAGTGTTTTAGACTAAATAAGTTCAGAAATGACTGAGTATTCTAGCCTTTTGGTCAAGCTTTGAAAATAAGTTATGCATGACCTGCGAGAAGTCACTCAGAGTATATATTGAGGACGACTCTCCGCTACTACCACATCAAACTTTAGTTCAATGGTTATAAAATTCACAGAGTTATGGCCCTTTCTACTATTTTAAAGGTCGATTAACTGTGGCAGCCGTCGTAATTGGGGTCAACTCCAAAAGATAATCAGTTGTAGATTTATGTCCAATGATTAATTTACAAAAGTTTCATTAAAATGTGCACAGTGCTGCATGAGATATTTTGCTAATAGATAAATATTCACAGGAACGAGCAAAGACATTAAAAAAAGTTTTATTTTTATTCTAATATTTGATGAAGGCAAGGAAAAATATGCAGTTCTTTTTTTTAAAAAGAATTAGCTGCCTATTAAGTTTGACCCTCCTGCTGCCTTAGGGTAAAATAATCCACAGGGCTCAGTGTTCGGAGCAGGAGGATTAATTTAAATGTATTAATGCTGGATGAACCAAATATTTTTATTTTAAACCTACAAATGCTCCAGTTGGGTTTTCTGGTGTCCCCGATGCAGACCACGCAGAAGCAGAGACCTAAAGACTTTTATTTTTCTAGTCCTTAGATAGATCATTTTTACTATGTGGCATTTTGTAATGTACGGTATGTGGATGTTTTTGTAGTGCCCTGAGATGACGTTTGATGTGAAGTGGCGCTTTATAAATAACCTGAAATACACAAACAAAAAAACTACATTTTTAACATTGAACAAAATGATTCCACACCTATTGTTGTAATCCCTCGTATCTTCTTTGCAGCAATAAACAAATCATCAATGGGATCCACCAGATGTTTGATGTTTATTCCTCTCATGTTGTAATAGTTTCCATCTGAAGCCCGTCCGCTGCGCTCGATCGCCACCAGGTGGTCGAACCTGGCAGGAACCAACAGAATCGCATTTTTCATTTATCCTTTAGACACAAAGATGCGTTTTATAATCCCGGTCTGGGAAATGTCTTTGTTGATGCAAACAATTAAAAATACTGTATATATAATTTGTAAGTTCTGTACATCATACAACTATAAGCAAAACTTTATTGAAGTAATACTGAGTGTTTAATTTAAAATCATTCTTGTCATTAAAAAACATAAATTTATGGTAATTTATGTTAAGGAGAATCACATATTTAGACCCTTCCCATAAAAACGTTCTCTTTCTTGCTAAAGAGTGCTCACATGTGACTCCACTTAATCTTAATCAGAATGACCCCCTAAAGGTACACTTTTTGGTTACTTTGTAGGCTTAAAAAATATAAAGAGTGCAAAGATCAGCTGCTTATTTTCAATGACAGAAAAAATAAAGTAAAGTAAAGTGCTATGTGTTGTCATCATTGTATGCAAACAATTATGAACTTGGTTCTCTGCATTTAACCCATCACACCTGGGATGCACCCATGTCCCAGGACCTTATCTTAAAAAATAGTCCAGGAGTTGTACTGTAGTTTTTATCAGCTCCAGGATAAAAACTCAAGACGAATGATTTGTCTGCATGAGCAGTAGAAGCACAAACAAACTTTCTAGGATAAAATCGGTGTCGTTTAATAACAACAGAGGTCATGTTTGTATTAAAATGAGAAAAAGTTGCAAATAATTTACAGGTGTAAGGATTGTGCCCTCTTGTGGCTGGTTTGTTTCCATTCTTACACTCCCTTGTTTCCCAGTTCAGTCTATTTCAGCTGCGTGTCCTCACAGGTGTTGTGTTATGTCTCATTAGTCATTGTATATACATTTGTGTCTGTCGTCCATTGTCTGGGCATCGTCTGGTTTCCCTCCTGAGTCTCTGGTGTTTTCCTCGTGTTCCTTATGAGCCAAGTAAGTGTTTGCTGCCAGGACAGCTTGTTATTTTGTGTTTAATTAAAGCTACTATATGTAGTTTTTGGAACACGCTGGAACTTAGAAAATTTTTGAACAGAGACACGTTTCTGGTCCCTCCCCCTTGCTCTCGGCTGAACTTCAGCTCAGCCTCCTTAGCTCCGCCTCCACTGCATGTCCTGTCGCAGCCGCTGCAATATTCTGTGTTTATATGTTAATAAAACGTTCTAAAAAATAAAATAAAAACATGGAGCGCTGGTCCAGCACACCAGAAAATCTGCAGAGCCTCGCGCAGCCACGTTGAACCCGAGTTTAATTCGCTCGTGACAAATTCATTAATTTCCTCATCATTTCAGTCATGGAGTCAGCGGAGGAGGAAGCGATCACTTGACTTTTGGCAAAAAAACAAAAGTCCAGATCAGGGATGAAGAAGGGGAATTTAATACATTTGTGTCACATACAAAACAGTCCTGCATCGCTTTGCAATCCTTTGAACGAGAACGTGCGCGGCCGCTGGGGCTGGGACAGGCGGGGGCGTGGGTTAGGGGCGTGAGAAGCTCTGTTTTTATTGGCTGGTTAAAAACTCTGTTTTTATTGGCTGGTTAACGGCGGGTCACTGTGGGTTTTTAGAAATGCTTTTAGTACCACCTGGAGAAGCAAGGGGAATATAGTTTTTTTCAGAGATTACTTACTTGTCTAGGGTTAGGAGCGTGAGAAGTGAGAAGCTCTGTTTTTATTGGCTGGTTAAGGACGGGTCACTCTGTGTTTTTATAAATGCTGATAGAGTAGCAAGGGGACTATAGTTTTTTTTCAGAGATTACTTTGTCTAACATCAGTCTGTCAGGAGATAGTGACAGAGTGAAGAAATATGTTAAAAATATATTGTTAGAAAAGTTACAGACTGCACTACAAAACTACATACTGCAGCTTTAAGTGCACAAAAGTTCTATGATCTCCAAAGATGATAAACTTGAAAGAAGCAATCGCTCTGTGTGCGTTGACGTCAGAATGAGAAGTGCAAACCTTTGGTCTAACTGAGGCAGAGACAGCACGTCGGGAACAGGAGCGCTGACGTCGCCGTGATTTGTTGTTTGGATGTTTTGCTAAACGTTCAGTCGTCTAACCTGGGCTTGTTGGGGTCTCCGTGATGACACAGGAAGTGCAGCGCAGAGTCAGGCCCACGGTCTTCAAATGTGACCAACGGGACTGCAGCTTTCAGGACCCCTGATGGAGGACATTAGAGAAAAACACACAAAAATCATCAATTTAAATAACAAAATAAATTTCATTTAGGAATTTAAACACCTACACCACCTGTCCGTACTGCTTCATCCACGATGGCTTGATTCATCTCCAGTGCCCTGCTGTCAGTCAACAGCGTCACCTGTTTCCCAAGAGACAGCAGCATGGTTGCCATGGCAATGGCTCCAGGTGGGCCATCTGTCTCGTCGGGGGGGCTAAACAGGAAAACAAAAACAAGGAACAAGAAGCGGGAGAAAAGATCCGTCTCTGCTGCGTCTGACAGAGCTGTAACAGGATGTGACGCAAAAGGATTTATAAAGCGTTTAAACACACTTGTGTGTTCAATATGTATGTGTGTACATACCTGTGCATGAAGTGTGTAGGAAATCCGGTTGTTATGGCGACAGAGGAGGCGTGGGAGAGCGCCAGGCAGGAGAGAAGAAGTTCATCTTGAACAAATAAAGCTCTGATTCCTCGTTGACCTGGTGACGGAAACAGAAAGGGGTCACGGTCAAGACAAACAGAGGGCGGAGGTGTCTTTTTAGTGTAAACATGCTGCTTTGTGTCATTAATTATAGAAGTTATTAAAGATATTCCATGAAAGGAATGCATGTCAACCTTCCACTGAGATCATCTTCTGATGAGAAATGAAGAAATTGTAGTTGTTTCGGTCAAATCTTGAAAAATAACTTTTTATTTGAAGATGTGCTCAGAGTATACACAGTGAATGACTCTCAACTACTACCACTAGGGGGTGTAACGATACATAAAACTCTCGAGACGAGACGAGACAAATTACAGAGTTTGCGAGAACGATACGAGATTTTAATATTAGTTCAAGAAAACTTCAAAGATCGGTTTTATGCCGCAAAAAGGCTTTTATTCTGTTTTAACATGTATTACAAACTCAACTGATGTCTTCATTTTACTGATTGAATCTCCTTAGACCTTAGAACGTTCAACTTTGTTTAAAAAAAATAGATATTCACGCAGGACTTTCCAAAAATTGAACATAAATATTAACTAATGCGTGCGCTAAATTTCCGCATCAGCACTGAATCTGCAGCCGTCACCAGTGTTGCCAGATTGGGCGGTTCACCGCGATTTTCCTTCTGACTTTTGCGGGTAAAGAGTGCTTTGGGTGGGTGGGACTCTATCTGGCAACACCGGTCACACCGGTGTTTACACAAGTGTGTCTTTACATCCGGGGCAGCGTCGGCAGCGCCGGGACCCTCCATCAATGTAGAGGCGTCTGCGGCACCGGGACCCTCCATCAGTAGTTGGGGCGTCTTCTATAGCAACTTCATCCGGCGAAGCCATGCTGTCCGTGACGCTGACTTGCTAGGGGCTCTGCTAGCATTAGCGACTCGCGAGACAACGTTACCTCTCAACGAGAGATATCGCGGGAGTTTAATATCGCGAGATCTCGTTACACCCCTAACTACCATGTTACATTTTAGCTTAACATCTGTAGATCTTACAGGGAGTGGTGGCGCAGAGGTTAAGAAGGTGCGCTTGTGATCGGAAGGTCGCCGGTTCAAGCCCCGGTACCGACAACATCAAAGATGTGGGTGGGATAAGTGAAGCGGTCACACTTGTCTCCACCCTCATCTGCCCCACTCTGGGCCCTTGAGCAAGGCCCTTAACCCACACCATCTGCTCCCCCGGGAACCCTAGATATCAGCTCTCTGCTCCACACAGAGGCTGTGGTTGCTCGGTGGTCTGTGGTTGTGTCAGGAAGGGCATCCGGCGTAAAAAACAACTGCCAAATCTCCGTGCGACTAGATCGCTGTGGCGACACCTAACGCAGGGAAAAAAGCCGAAAGAAGAAGAAGAAAAAAATAATATGTAGATCTTACATTCTCCAATCTCCCTCAGGTTTCCTCTTCTACACAGAATGTAGTCGACCTGCGTACTCCTTCCTCCAATCTTATAGGTCACTCTATGTTCCTCCCTCTTTTGGAAATGGGTATTGACTATAGCCATTTCCATTCTCTGGGCAAAATCCACCACCATCTGTCCTTCCTGGTTTCTTTCCTTGACAACAAACCTACCCATCACTTCCTCATCCCCTCTGTTTCCTTCACCAACATGTCCATTCAGGTCTGCTCCGATCACCACTCTTTCCTCCCTGGGAATACTCTCTATCACTTCATCCAAATCTTTCCAAAATTTATCTTTCTCCTCCCCATCACATCCAACCTGTGGAGCATAACCACTGACTATGTTTAGCATCAGACCTTCTACTTCTACCTTCAGACACATCACCCTATCTGACACTCTCTTCACCTCTACTACATTCTTTGCCAACTCCTCCTTCAGGACCACCCCTACTCCATTTCTCTTTCTATCCACACCATGGTAAAACAGTTTGAACCCTGCTCCAATACTGCGAGCCTTGCTGCCCTTCCACTTGGTCTCTTGGACACATAAAACATCTACCTTTCTTCTCTGCATCATGTCAGCCAGCTCTCTACCTTTGCCTGTCATTGTCCCCACATTTAGAGTTGCAACCCTCAGTCCTACATTCTTCACTTTCCTCTTCTCCCTCTGTCTCCTGACACGTTTCCCTCCTCGGGGTCTTCGACTAACAGTAGCACAATTTCCGCCGGCACCCTGTTTGTCAACAGCACCGGTGGTGGTCGTTGTTAACCCGGGCCTCGACCGATCCGGTATGGTTTCACTTTGATGAACTCGCATTATGGTTTTGGCAAAAGTGTTTTACATCGGATGCCCTTCCTGACACAACCCTCACCATTTACCCAGGCTTGGGACCGGCACAAGAGATACACTGGCTTGTGCTCCCTAGTGGCTGGTTTAATTATTTCCTGATAGTTTTATTTAACTCTGTCCAGTGGTTCAAGACATATTTTTGCTAACAGAGTTGTTCCTAATAGCTACTGCCAAAGTTTACAACACTTGTGCTATCAGTTATCACTTACAGTAGAGGCTCCTACTCGGCAAACAAAACCTGCTGGTTTGCATTTGCTCCTGGTTCTGGTTTCTGTTCATTTGTGTCCTCTTCAGTCCAAATGAGAAACTACAACTTTTATATTTCCTGTAAGCTCACCTGGGTCTTCACCAATTATCTTCTCCAGCTGTCTGATCTTTGCAGTCGTTGCCTTAGACGCCAGGCTGTAATGGAGAGGATTATGGGATATGCAGAAGCAGATTGGGGTCAGCTCAGGGTCGGGTTTGGTGCGCAAAGAGTCAGAAGAAGGGGAGTCTGGGACGTCCGTGAGGAACATACAGCCCGGTGAGTGACTGAAAGCCAAGGAAGGCTCTGAAAAGAAGAAGAAGAAAAACTCATCAGATGACAATCAGTCAACAGTTTTTATTGTTATGATACAGTTTTTAAGATGGCCGTATTGCTCACTGCTGCTGAGAATGGCCTCGATGGCAGTCACTCCACAAGCCCAGAAAACGGGGACATCGCCGGCCTGAAGCTCCACAGACTCTCCATAGTCTGGTTTAGACAGATCCAGAATCCCCAGGAGATCTGCATAAAATAAAACAAAAACCTGTGTATGGATATTTATAATGGTTTAAAGAGCCATTGAGTATAGATTATTTTGTGTTTGCTTCATGCACCTGGCTCTCCGATGTGTATAGGGGCTCCATGAGCGAGCGGGTTGAGGTGAGTGACCTCTGCTGCTGCATCCAGTAAACCACCTGGAACTGGGCGCATAGTGACCACCAGAGGGCAGCTGAACGCTCCGCTAGGGACACAGCCAACCGTAGTCTACAAAAACACAAGTTCTGTGTGACTCTTTAAACCATTAAATATACTAAAACTACTGCTCCCTGAAGGAGAGGAATGAGATACAACACATGAAGTATGGGATAAATAAAGTCCCCGTAGGGTTAAATACAGCACGAGAGTCCAGCACCTTGTACCCTACAGAAAGAACAGTCATATTCAAACAATGAAACCAAACTGGTTAAGACCAACTGGCTGCATCACAGATGTCACTCACTGACACACCTAGGGCTCAGACCGTTGCTACATTTAAGTATTTAATTACAATGTAATAAAATATAATAAGAACAATCGAACTTTCAGTCGATAAATCAAACCCTGATCTCATGCATGCCAGAAATACTCATCACTCGTTGACTAGAGGACCTGTCACAAGTGCTTACTGGAAGATACTAATTCATGCCAGTTTTACCACTTCAGTCCTCCAAAACGTACTGCCTTATGTGCACATACTGCCTTCAGCAGGTGCACATACTGTCTTAAAGCAGGGATTAAACCACTCTTTAGACTGTTGGGGAGCTTAATTTTGAAGGCTCCCACAGACTCGAGCGTACTACTGTCCACGGAGGTCCACACGTACCAGATTCGACTCGAAGCGGGTGCCCACAGGGCATGTCTGTGCAAAGATACATTTTTACAACCTCCTACGCATACTCTGTGTCACACAATAAACTGCCTGGGGACGGACTGTTTTGTATGTGACACCAATGTATTATACTGTAGTCCCCTTCTTCATTCCTGGTCTAGTTTAATGACCTTTTGTTTTTTTTGCCAAGAGGTAAGTGATCTCTTCCTCCTTTTTTGTTGACGCCATGACTGTGAGAAATGAAGGAATTTGTCACGACAGAATTAAAAGCAGGCCCGGTGTGGCTACGGGAGAGTCTGGAGATTTCCTGGTGGGCTGGTCTGATGTTTTTAGAACTTTTTATTAAAATATAAACACAGAACACCACTGCCGCTTGCTGCCAGCTCTATTTTTTTTTTTTGCCACCTGTCAATCAATCCATTAGGTGTGTCAGCAAATGACCAATCGGCAAACCCAATTTCTCCCGAAGGTAAATGCCCCTTGCCTGCGGAGCTGGGCTGCAACCCATCAGGGTGAACGCTCGAGTATGAAGTCTCAACCGTCTGCAGACAGTGTGCTCAGTTTCTGCGTGGACCTAGGTCCGCCCGAGTCTGTGCGAGCCTTTAGTGATGTACCAAATACCCCCTTTTTTTTTTTTTATCGGCTGTTCCTTTCTTCAGGGGTCACCAAAGAAAACTGTCACACGAAGACTTGACAATTGTTTTTACGCAGGATGTCCTTTCTGATGCAACCACAGAGCTACTATAGTCATCTATGTGTGGAGCAGAGCGGCCATCTACGTTGTCTGGGGGAGCAGACGGTGGGGGTTAAGGGCCTTGCTCAAGGGTCCAGAGTGGAGCAAATGAGGGTGGAGGCAGATGTGGGTGTCTCATCAATCCCATCCACATTTTTATGTTGTCTGTACCCGGAGTTGAACCGGCGACCTTGCGAACACAGGCCCACCTTCTCTAACCTCCGCTCCACCCAGCTTTTAGTGTTGACGTTCAGAAACATCGTCTTTCTAAAATCTGATTTTAATTTTATGTTTTAAAATAAAACTTGTTTTCAACTTGAGATTTCATCTCCATAGGAGATTTTAAAAAAATAAGTGCTTTCTCTTTCAATTTTGATGTTTTATGTTTATAAATAATTCCCCTCGTACCTTGTACATGCTGACGTTTCTGCCTTGCTCTACGTTCCTCACGGGGACGCCAACTTCTTTTAGTTTGCCTTCAAATCCAAAGCTGCAGCCGAGATAGAAACTGACCATACCCGTCAGTGATCCGACCTCTGACCCGGTCCTGCAAACAAACACAAAAATAAATTCACATCTTACGTACACACAGGTGTTCAATCTGCCTGTCTGTTAACTCACCTCTGCAGACTGGAGACTGTCCTCACCAGACGACCCTCCTCGTACACGCAGTACTGAGAGATGTCAGTCCTTCAGACAAAAAAATACACACACACTGACTTTATACAGCACAGAGTACAAAGGTGAGATATGAAAAATATGCACGAACACTATGAATGTGTAAGGAAGCAGAAACTCTGGTTTAAGACGTATCACGCAAAACCATTTAAGGCGGGTGTATTGTGTTTTGTATATTTTTATAATGGAAAACGTAAAAATGGAACCAAGTTTTGGATGAAAGATAAGTTCTAATTAACTTCCTAAGAATTATGATGTGAACATTTATGAAGTTTCATGTTTAGAAAGAATCTGAACCTCCAAAACCATTCAAATACAAAATAAAAAATAAACATGAGCTTGCTACAAGGAGAAAGTCAAATATATCTGAAAAATCTTTCTTCTTATGCTACTTTTAGCCAAACTTTTATTCTTTTAGCTTCTGGCAAACCTTTTTCTCCACTTAGCTTTTAGCCAAACATTGGCTAATTTTAGCTTTTGGTTAGCATTTTGCACTTTTTGATAGCTATTTCTTGCTTTTATAGCTCCTTTTAGCTTATGGCTACTGTTCAACAAATTTTGGTTTTTAAATAGTATTTTGCTACTTTTAGCTGTTAACCAAATCTTTACCACTTTAAGCTTAAGATGGTATTTTGCTACTTTTAGCTAATTTGTTTATTACTTACAGCTTCTAGCTAGCCTTTCAGACATTTAGCCTTTAGGTAGGCTCTTGTTACCTCCAAGTTTTAGCTTTGTTCTGCTAGTTCTAGCTTTTAGCTGGTCTTTTGCTACTTTTAGCTTTTAGAGTTTTGCTCTTAACTTTTAGTCAAACTTTTGCAATTTGCATCTTTTAGCTGGCATTTAGCTAATTTTAGCCCCTAGCTAGCTTTTGCTACCTTTAGCTTGCCATTTACATTGTGCTAGCTTTTATCTACTTTTGTTTTAGCTAGCAATTTGCTACTTTTTGCTTCTAGTTAGCTTTTTTATACTTTTAGCAATGCTTTTAAAACTTTTAGCTAGCATTCTGCTTCTTTAGCTAGAACAACTCATTTTTAGCTTTTTCAACAAGTTCAAATATTTTAGCAGCAAATTATTATTTTTATTTTTTATTTATTTGTTCATTTCAAATTTAAAACACAAAAAAATTACAAAATCATATCAAGAAAAAAAATTTAAATGAAAGGAAGCAGAAGAAGAAAAAATCTTATATCTGCCCCTTTTTAAACAAAATCAATTCAAACAATCAATTTTAAACAATAATTATCCATGAACCAATTATGTAACTTATTACAATTCACAAATATATGGTAGCCTACTTATAATTTTCACCGTTTATATATATATTTTTCAAAAGTTCACTCTTAATCATTTTCTTAAATATAAACACAGACTTAGCCCTTTTGACATTATTATCCAAACCATTCCACATACCTATACCCTGTATTAAAGTAGACCTACTCCTAAAACTTGTTCTATGTAGTTTAACAAAAATGTCAGTTCAGTAGTTTTATAACTGCTTTCCCTCTTTACAAAATGTTTTTGTATATTCGGAGGTAGTGTTTGATTCTGTGCTTTATACATTAGTAAAATAATATTATATTCCACCAGATCAACTTCAATGGTTTCATTTTAGAAAACAATATATTAGACGGATGACAGTACTGTAATGCACTCTTGTTATGATTCTTATAGCTCTTTTCTGTAAGATAATAATAGGCTTTGTTATTCTGTAGTTGACGTCTGAATTTTATAAACTGGAGATACCTGATGTCAGCGTTTGCAGCCAGAGAGTCACAGGAAGTCTCTCCTGATTGGCTGCGGTAAAGGAGCGGTAAAGGGGCGGAGTTACTGCGGCAAAATCCTTCGAAGTCATTGGCCAGATGATACGGCAGGATGACGACATTCGCCTGCTGGTATCCTGAATAGCCAAACACACAATTCATGCAAAAATTATAAAAATTAAACAAAAATATTTATTTAAATAATGTTTCTGCTCCTTTCAGCTACTTCAAATCTCAGGAGGAAGATTTTCTTTATCTGCTTTTAAGAAATTTATGCCACTTTTTAGCTTTTATTTTTATTTTTTTTACATTTGTCTCATAGTTGGACTTTTTGTTTATTTAAGGCAATTACATTGTGCTGATTAGTTTATCACAAACTAAAGAAAAGTACTTTAGTCTAAATTATGATTACAGTAAAAAGCGTACAGATCACAGAAGAATTAGTAACTCTGCCATATTTCAATAACCATTTATAGCAAAAGTGGTCAGTTAGAGAAATAAAACAAAATGAAAGTATGCAGACAAATGAGCTCTTAAATTAAATTAGCATCAAAGCCGTTTACCAAAATGCAGCAGTCCTCTTTTAAGTTTTTGATTATTCCTTTATGTGCTACTTTAAGGAGGATTAAATTTCAATTTTTTTTTGCAGAAAAATGTCCACAATTAGACAGTAGGCACAGGAATAAATCAAGCTTTGGTATTTAGTTTCTCCCAGGCCAAAGGTTAGATTCAAACACTTGAAAGAATAAAGTCCGACGGGTCGCAGACAGAACTGCAGGAGGCAAAACAGAACTTACCGTGTGCTAATCCGGTCGTAGTTGTGACTCTTGGATCGTTCTGTCTGATTCGCAGCCTCAGTTCAACAGGACTGACAACGTTTAAATCACCTGCGTGCTGCATGTTCAAACACGCCTTTCTGCGTAAATATACAATTAATTACCGGTATATCAGCTGGTATTTTTAGTTTAAAGATCAGTCGGTTCACATAGATGTTGGTGCCAATTCCACTTCTCTAGAGGAGCTACAGAAAATTGAAAGGTAGACAATAAGTCCTTTTGCCCTCTTAAAGACTGTCGTCTTTACTGAGGTAAAACTGGTCTGCACGCCGTTTCAGCGCAGTTAACGTGGTTAATTTTTGAAAAACTGAACAGACCAAGATTGGGTAAAAAACTAAACATTAACAGAAAGGATTACTCTCTCAGTAAACCATGGACATATGGTTATAAACAATAAAAAAAAAACAATGGAGCAGAGCTCCAATTTTAATGATTCTTTTTCAGTTTATTTTACAACTTCAAGCATAGCGATACGCATTCCTCCGATGAATGTTGGGCCTTTTAATTTAATGTCTCCTTGTTTATTTTTTGTACATTTATTCTGACAAACTCAACTCCCACACCAAATTAAACCTTGATAATTGGTTCTCAGAAGTTTTTGGGGTTAATTCTTCACTTTGTTTAATTTTTCAAGTCATATAAAACTCAGAAAACCCCACTAATAATTCTTCTTGTGGCTTTTCCCTCTTCAGGTGTCTTCATAGTGAGTCATCATCCTCCATCTCACTCTGTCCTCAGTCCAACTACTGTACCTCCATGTCCTCTCTAACTACATCCATATACGGGATCTCCTCTTTGACTTTTTCCCAGCAGCTGCATTTCTAACATCCTTCTACCAATACAGTATACCCACTGTCCCTCCTCTGGACATGTCCAAACCATTGGCCTCTCTAACTTATAATCCAAACCCTGGGTCCCTTTCTGGTGGTTTGCCCTAAAGTTTGGTATTTCAGGTAAATTTTGACAGAATGAGTCCATCTCAAAGTCCTGAAAAGTGGTGATAAATGGAAGGCAGAGAAATAATTTTAC
Source organism: Garcialebias charrua (assembly GCA_038048925.1). Lineage (NCBI taxonomy): Eukaryota > Metazoa > Chordata > Actinopteri > Cyprinodontiformes > Rivulidae > Garcialebias > Garcialebias charrua. The sequence continues at coordinate 5,418 of JBBPBX010016154.1, read as the reverse complement.
ATTTAACAACAAATATTTTTGTTTTGTTGACATAAGTTTTAAAACTGACAAGTGGAACTAAAGAACTTAAAAGACCGTGTAAAGTGAATTTCAATATTTTCTTCAATAAACATTATAAATGTCATAATTGTAATCTTGTAAATGAGTAAAAAGTCTCAAAATTGTAGCTCAATTAATTTTGGAGTTATAGATCAAACTGTGTATAAAGATATGTCTGTTTCAGGATTTTTTAGGCGTGTTTTAAATGTGACCGCGTTTCGTCACGCGGTCTTCTTAAGTATAGCCCCACCCCCTGCAGCTCCAGCCGTATAAATTAGCCTCGGTGGAGCCGTTCACTCGCGAATCGCAGATAGCATCAGATAGCAATAGCTATAGCTCCTTTTTTGCTAAGAAAATGCGACAGGTCCATTGCATACTTAGTTATCAACGTGATTACTCTATATTTTAATCACCAACACAGACCCCGCATGCGATGTGACCGGGTCGGACCGGGTGCAGCGAGTCCGCTCATCTTCTAAAATAGCGCTTATTATTAAACACATAACAGCGGAGTTATGAATTATAGTTGTGTCCTCAACTTTAAAAACAAAACCAGAGTTGTTTGTGCACTAAAAACAGCGTAACTCTTGGAAAAAGGAGCTGCTGTTACAGCCAGAACTCAGATAAAAACAGAGCAGGTTTAACTGCGATAAAGTTAGTTTCACGTTGGAAGTTGGATATTCGAGCTCCGTGGCTTCAGGGGTGCGTTGCTCTCGTCAGTCCGCTTCATGGAGTCTGATTTCGGGCAGCTGCGCTGAGTCTGCCCCTTCTCAGAGCAGCTGCCCGAAATCAGACTCCATGAAGCGGACTGACGAGAGCAACGCACCCCTGAAGCCATGGAGCTCGAATATCCAACTTCCAACGTGAAACTAACTTTACCGCAGTGCAGGTTTACTGGATCTCTGCTGCACCTGTCTGCCTCTCCACACACAGCTCAGGCTGTGAAGAACGATGCCGACCGTCACAGTGGTCACTGTCTGACTCAGAGTCTGAGTCTGGCTCTGGAGGTTCAAATGAGTAGGGCTGGAGAACTCCAGCCTTCGCGAACATCTTCAGGGTGCAGGACACGGGCGCAGTACTGCGCTGAAACCACGCCCACGCGCTGACACGCCCCCAGCGTTTCAGACCAGGGCACAATTATGTTTTTTCATTATTTTTGAGACTTAATTTTATAAGGTAAACAATGTTTTTAATCAGTCAGATTTATATGGGTGATTAATAACACATATTTATGCCGTGTGACAAACTCAAAACACACATTTAATTTTACTTTACACGGTCTTTAAAGTCCCAACATCTTGTGTAGTTTATGCAGAAATACACATTTCAACAATTTAAATCACACTATATGTCTGAAGCAAAGTAGTATTATATAAAACTATATACTGTAATATATATAAAATCTCTACAGCTGAAACATAACAGGCAACATTTTCTGTAAAACTGTTCTAGTTCTATTTTATATATTTAATTACGGCAGTGGTAGAGCTGTGCAGTTGGTAGAGCTGCTGCCTCTCAGTGAGCAGTTGCCCTGGTTCAAATCCAGGTCTTTCTGGGTGGAGTTTGCATGTTCTCTCTGTGCATGCGTGGTTCAGGTACTCCGGTTTCCTCCCACAGACCAAAAACATGCATGTTAGGCTGATTGGTAACTCTAAATTGTCCCTAGATGAGAGCGAGAGAGTGAAGGGTTGTTTGTCTCGTTTGTCTCTGTGTCGCTGTGATGGACTGGAGAACTGTCAAGGGTGTCCCCTGCCTCTCACATTGTGATTGCTGGTCATGGACACTAGCGACTCCCGCGACCCAAAAAGGAAGAAGCGGGTAAAGACACTGGATGGATGGATGGATGGATGGATGGATGGATGGATGGATATTTAATTATTGAAAAACTGTCCATTTTTTTTATCGTTACCGAAAAATTCAAGGAAAACCTCCCATTTTGTCCAAAGGAAAGTAATCTCTGAAAAGTTTGCTTCACATTTTGTGTTTATAAAAAATAAAATAATAATAATAATAATAATAAAAGGGAAAAATGAGTAAATGTGAAGATTTGTGCTTTACCTTTGTGTCTGGAAGAACTTGAGATGCTCTTAAAAATTTCCAGAGAGCACCTGGCGACTCTCCCAGCTGACAGCATGCTTCATCGATGACAGTAAAACACAAGAATATATCAATAAGAACACATGTTCTTATATGTTTTACATCATGTGGCATGGTTACTCTAACAAATCAGCAAATGTGTAAAATAAGCTTAAATCACACTATTTCCTCTCAGATATTTTTAAAATAATTGCAGCATATTTAAGGTATTTAATAAGCATAATGAACATGTTATAAATGACAAATAATGAAAGAACACATTCAGGTAAAATGGAGACTACAGAAAGGCAGGGCTTATTTACCTGGAGAATCAGAAGATTTTAGATATTTTCTTTTAACATGCTCATTTAAAAAACAATAAATAAAAATCAGCTGAAGGTTGAAACTGAAGAAATTGACCTAAATAAAGCAATTCAGAGTGAAAAAAAAATGTACAGACAAAGTTATTATTATACTGTAGTAAAGTGAATAATGTTATTGTTCATTTAATGCTGGGTTCATACGATGACAACAATTATCTTAAATTCAAATTTCATATTTGTACATAATTTTACAAATAAAATATGTTAATTTCAAAGTCTAAAAGACTAAAAGGTTTGTTTTGTTTACAAAACACGACCAGAACTGTTAACAGGAAGGAAAATGTTAGCTAGAAATAACTAGACGGTGTTTAATAACGGTATTTAACCTCTCACTGCTGTCTATTTGCTAACTAACACCTTTATGAGATCATTTTAAACCATTTACCGATTGTTTGTTTGTAATTCCTTCAAAAGGGTTGCTTTTAATGTCCAAGCAGCGACAGTCCGAACTGCAAACGTTATACCGAAAAATGCACCCCGGAGCAATTGAAACGTGTGACTTCCGGTCAGCCTTCAAAATTAAAGTTTTTTTTAAACACCAAAATAATCTATTCAAACCGCTAACTTAAGTAGTTTCCTTATTTACAATAAAACTGGATGGTTCGTATTTTTACTAACTAGTAGCATCCAATCACGATCATTTTTTGCTGGTTTTAGTTCCTAGTGAAAGCTGGTGTTTTACCGGAAAACGCACCCCGAAGCGACGGGATAAAGTCACTTCCGGTTAGCCTTCATAATTAAAGTCGTTTTAGATACTGTATGGAAGTGTCTAAAAACAAAACATTTTATGTTCAAATAAACATAATCACACTTGTAGATACATAAATGTTCTAAATTTAAACATATTTTTTTAAAGCTTCAGATAAATAGTTTTATTTACATTTTCAACTAATCAGTATAAAACAGTATTTATACAACTAGGCCTACTGTACTGCTTGCTTTGTACTTTAATTTATGATTTATTTAATAGCCTTATATTTTTGATAACCAAAGACATGATAATTTTTTATTGTTACTTTTTAACATATGCATTTTAATAAATATAAACATCTACAGAGGGTCTCTAAATCTGCATGATTTGAAAATGTCTGAGATTCTTCATATCTTTCATTTCAAGTTTCATAAGTATTTTTTCTGGGATTCGGTCCAAAGATTTGTCTCCTTTGGCCAAAACAAACAGTAAAAGCTGGTCTAGGTCCAGAAAGAAAAACAAATACAATTCAAAGAATGTGTTTCCATGTTTGTATAGTTTTATTTGCATTTTTTTATGTCCCTGCAACAAGTTTGTTTAATGTGCACAAAAAGATGATTTCTGTGTTGGCTGTAGAACATCTCCTAAATAAGTCTTTTTATTGATTCCCACGGTCTTTTGTCCAAACAAGAAAAAAAAATCTGCTTTTGATAGTATTGATCCCAGCTGTTGTGTGGCTGTGAACAACCTTTAACCTTTGTTTTCTCAGATTTCCTGGGGTTTTATCAGGAGAAACTGAGGCAAACAGGGGAAGGGAAGTAAACTAGAGCAATAAAGACTTCACGTTTGTGATTTTCTTAATTTGTATAAAACACTGCTCAAGCTGTGCTTTTCTCTGAGCTGCAAGACTGGGCACAGTCACATTGTAATGATTCCTGCTAAGGTTTTGAATCTAAAAGATAAAAATAAATAAACAGAATCACTTTTTTTTTTTTAAGTTAAAAATAAAATCCTAAAATGTGGGTGTTTCCCCTGAACACAAACATCCTCACCTTTCAGCCACTTTCCAAGAACCTCCAGTTCAAGGCAGATGTTGAGCTTTGACCTGTGGGATGTCACTGCCATTCAGCATGACTTTATAAAATATCTGAGAGGTTTTAGTTGTATTCATCCCTGTGGGGGGCTGAAGAGTCCATCATGGGTTACAACAAGCTGTGTCTTTTGCTGCTGCTGAGCTGCGCTGCGGCACGTAAGTCTGAATTTATACAGTTTTAGAGAGGTTTCTTCGTAAATTGGAACAGAAAATTAATGAGCAATTTGACTAATAGTAACAAAAGTGTTACTAATAGCCCCAATGAGCACTGATCAGACAAAGACACATGAAGGGGGGATTAAAGAAAACAATATGAAGACAACAAATATAGATTTTATCATTTCTTAATCTGTGCTTTTTTGTAAACATTTAGATTTTGCTTGCCGATCCACTCTGAATCAAACTGTCCTCATTCATGCCACAAGTACAAGCTCTTGGTTATAATAACATTTTATTATAGAACACATATATGTCTGATGTTGTTTTATTGTTTCAAAGAATGACTGCACATCCTGTTATTGTAAATGTCTTTAAAACATTCCTGAATTTTGTTTACATTTTGTAACATCATATGTCGTCTCAGAACTTATTAAGGTTAGCAGTTGAAAGTAAACAGCGATAGTGTATTTGTTTGTCTGCTGTGTTAGGAAAATATTTCTTGAGCCACTGATCTCAGAAAGTAATAACTGGATGTGCATCTACAATGATTAACTTTAGAAGTAATCACCATTTTAGCAAATGCAGAAAACACAAAAATGGCTAAAAGTCGGTCAGTTGTACAAATATTGTGCTAAAATTTAGCATGGAAGTAGTTGAGGGTCTTTAACAATAGACACTCTGAGAGAACTTGAAGAAATGTAGTAATATGCATTTCTTCAAAGAATGCTGGGCCTTTAAAGGTGGGGTATGTAACATTGTAATGTAGTCTAACTTTTCAAACAATATATTTTTAACATATTTCTTCACTCTGTCACTATCTACTGACAGACTGATGTTAGACAAAGTAATCTCTGAAAAAAACTATAGTCCCCTTGCTTCTCTATCAGCATTTATAAAAACACTGAAAACACAAGAGTGACCGGACACTGACCAGCCAATAAAAACAGAGTTGTTTGTCACGCCCCAACCCACGCCCC
>JBBPBX010016153.1:0-48521 GCA_038048925.1 Garcialebias charrua | reverse complement strand
TGGATATCTGTGCTCTTCAGGCCCTCAGGGGCCGCTGCAGGTCTGGTTCTGTTCACATCACGGCATGACCTCAGGAGCACGGCTGTCAGTTCTCTGTGTCACCCACAAATACAGTTTAAAGCTCTATCATGCAAAGAGGATGTGGACACCATCCAGAAACATCTTCTCTGGACCAAAACCCATTTAACGACTGAGGCAAACTGAGGAACCAAGTCTGAAACTTGTTTTGGAAAGCATCGTTTGTAGCATTCAGCGGTTCCCAACCCTGAGCCTTGAGGAACGCCATTCTTTAGTTGTTTTTCTGCTCCAACACACCTGTTCAGTGATTTAATTACTTCCTCAAGTTCTGCAGAAGCCTGTTAATAACCTGTTCATTAAAATCAGGTGTGTTGGAGCGAGAAGCAACTAAACCAGAGGTGGTCTGCATTTGGCTATACTGGACCTTTATTTCTGACAGTGTACAATGTAAAGTACACTGGTTAGTTCAATGTAATCGTCAGTTTATTTTGATTTTTAAGCACATTGAGCATTTCCAAATTTTTCTGATGCTTATATTTGAATAAATGAACAACAAACTTTGTACAACAGTTGACTTTGTAATACGACGTGTTATAGAATTGATAAAACAGAATCAAAGCAAAGCGCTGCATATCAATAGACTGTTGCTGAAGTGTTTAACTACCGTTTAACATATCAATGACATGTGTCTAATGATATGTCATGTATCATTGGACACTGAATGAACGAATACTGAAATTCGTAATCTTTTCTAGTGCGTATACTCCGTATACCCAAGTATCACGTAGACTACACCACTGAACTAAACCATGCAGGATGGTGTTCCTCAAGGATGAGGGTTGGGAACCACTGGATTATTTGAACCCAATGCAGACAGATGCAAGGAACTCGAATATATTAAAAAAAATAAAGAATTTCTAATTGATTAAATAAGGAACACAGAAGGCTGGCGTGGCAACAAAACTTACATCGAGGGATCATGGAGGAAGACACAACATGACGCCTTGCAGGACAATCCATCGACAGGAACAACAAGGACACGCAGAATCTATAGAGATGCCAACAAGGAAATGATGACAGACACCTGGGGGAGGACGATGAGGGACAGGTGCAGCAGGAGTTGGCAACACGAGGGAGACACACTGAAGAAGACTGGACAGATGAGCACATCGACATACGAGGTTCCGGACTTACGAGCTCACTAACGAACAGTAAAGTTGTACAGAAAATACAGCACTGGTATGTGTTTTTAGATGAAAGTGTGTTAGCTAGGGGTGGGCGATACTGAGAATTTTGGAATCGATCCGATACCAAGTAAATACTGTGCTAGAATCGCATACTTGTATTTTGAGGGAAATTATCGTACACTAGGGGTGGGCGATACTGAGAATTTTGGAATCGATCCGATACCAAGTAAATACTGTGCTAGAATCGCATACTTCGATACCGATTCCGATACTTGGGGGCGCTGTTGAGCCGCACAAAATTGAACAGTGTGAGTAACAAAATATTTGCCCATCACCTCTTTTACAACACACAGTTGTTTAAATAAAAGTCACCAGTGCAAAATAACAAAAAAGCAGCAATGTTACAAAAACATAACACTGTCAAAATCACAAAAACAGTGATAAGTGATAAACAAAAACAAAAAAAAGCGCGACAACAAAGCATCGATTCCACAGCGCTAGTATCGATTCGATACCAAGTACCACCTTGGTATCGATAGTATCGATACTAGAATCGATACGCCCACCCCTAGTGTTAGCTAACCGTTTGTAAACAAAGTTCTGTGCATGTTTATGAACCAGTATGTACGTTTGTGTTGAAAAACGGGTGTTCGGCGCAGCGCTAGCATACATTTTCCGACTTACGACCAAAAATCCGGACTTACGAGCGACACGTGTTTTGGGTTCCGACATACGAATTTTCATCTTACGAGCGACTCGTAGGAACGGAACTCGCTTGTAAGTCGGGGACTACCTGTATATAACTAATATTCAAGGTTTAGAACATTTGCTTCCATGAGTGAAGGCCTTAACAAACCACACGCTGCGTTCAATACAACCATGTGGCTTCTGATCATTTTCACAGAGGATGTTTAGAAAAGAGAATCCAGACTTTACTTGTTTGTTATAAACTCCTGGACGTCTGTTGATCACACTTTAACCCAGTCAGATGAACTGACCTGTTTCTAGACCTGATCATCGTTTGAGTGAATAAATGTTCTTCTTCTGTGCTTCATACTGTGCTCCAGTCCAGTCAGGACTGATGAGCGTGCACACACCTGCAGTAAGCATGTCTGCATGTTTCCACACAGGACTCAGGTCAGTGAACTGGCCCAGGTCATCTCTCGCATGCAGAAGAATGCAGACCAGGTGGAGAAGAACGTCCTGCGAGCTGAGGAGCTGCTGGAACTGGTGAGAAATGACGAGAAAGAACAACTTTGCACTTTTTTTTTTTAATTCAGCTGTAAAAGTGAAGAGTGCTGCTGTGCAGGACAAAGCAAACGATGAGAACGGCAAGAAGCTCCTCCACCAGAAGGAGGCTGCAGACAACCTGGCGCAGGCCGAGGGGCTGCTCAAGGACCTGTTCATGGACGTGTCCAAAGCCAAGAAGCTGAAGCACCCGCAGGCGGGCGAGATCGAGAGAGAGTATGTCGCCCGTCGTCGCCTCCAACCTGCAGCGTCACATTCCTTTGGTTTCTTCTCACCACGCACTCTTCCTCCTCTGAAGCTGGTGTGTTTGTGTTTTCAGCGTGAACAACCTGCATCATCGCTGGGTTAAGGACTGCGCCACGTTCAGGGACCTTTATGAACAGGTCCAAGACTTTGACACGGCACAGAAGATCCACTGGGCTCCTGCGCTCCAAGAGAAACTGGTCAGTGGAGCTGCAGCGTCAGTAGTTCACGTGTGATGAGCTGAACACGTGAACAGCTGTTGGACGTGTCATGTTAAACACGTGAACAGCTGTTGGACGTGTCATGTTGTGACTGCAGGACACGTTGACGTCCCAGACGTACGGACCCAAACTGTCTGATGTGGAGAAACAGATCGCAGAGCACAACATCCTGCACCAGGAGGTGGAGGCCTACAGCAGCCAGCTGCAGCCCACCACCACAGCCTCCAAGGTACCACCACCTTGTGTGTGTGTCCTTGTTTATGTTACTTTGTGAGGCCCATTTTTCTGAGTTATACCAAATTGTGAGGACCAACTGCTTCTTATGGGGCCCAAAACCCGGGCCCCATAAGAAGAAGTCCTGTTGGTGGGTTAGGGGTTAGGTTTAGGACTAAGGTGTGAATTGAGGATGTGTTAAGTTTAGGGTAAGGTATGCATTGGTAATGGTTAGGTTTAGGGTAAGGTATGCATTGGTAATGGTTAGGTTTAGGGTAAAGGTCAGGGTTAGGCTATAGAAATGAATGAAAAATGAATGGAAGTCAATGCAATGGCCCCACAAAGATAGAAAAACAAACCTGTGTGTGTGTGTGTGGGGGGGGTGTATGCAGACTCCACAACACCATGCAGGGCTCATTTCTTTCATGTTGCTTTCTTTCAGGAGGAGTACGTTGCTCTCAAAAAGAAATACGCAGAACTCATTGTGAGTATTTCTCGTGTGAACGTTCATGAGTCATTCTCACTGTTGTGATCCACTTCTCTTCCAGATGTTTTGTGATCCACTTCTCTTCCAGATGTTTTGCAGCAACTTCCTCGTTCCACAGTTTTTGTGCTGTTTCAACAAATCACAAATCAAAACGTTCAGCTCGTTCAGGACAATCCTGACTGGCTCACATCATACCTCTCTCACAGAACTTTCTGCATCAAGACAGACAGGTTCTCCTCTGACTCTGCCCACTTAAATTGTGGGGTGCCACAAGGTTCAGTTCTGGGTCCACTTTTGTTTTCCTTTTATATTATCCCACTTGCCAGCTTTATTCAATCCCTTTCTGGTATTTCTTACCATATTTATGCTGATGATATTCAGTTGTATTTTTCGTTTAGACCACACCAGCTGGACATGTTATCCATCCTTGTCCAATGCTTGTCCCGTATAAGTGACTGGCTCGCCAGTAACTTTTTGGTTTTAAACACAAGTAAGACAGAGATTTGATTTCTGCTCCCAGTCACCTTTACTCAAAAATCAATCAGATAATTACCTCTTTCTGCCCAGTAGCCAAATAAAAAATAAAAAATCTAGGAGTCACATTTGAATCATCACTGGGTTTTGAGTCTCACATTAGGACTCTTTCCCGTTCTTGTTTCTTTCATTTAAGAAACATTTCTAAAATACGACCTATGGTCTCCAGAGTTGACCTAGAGAAAATTATTAATGCTTTTGTGTCATCGCCTCTGGACTACTGTAATGCCCTTTTTATTTGCTTGGACAAGTCTTCTGTATCACGTCTACAAGTGATTCAGAACGCAGTTGCCAGACTTCTCACTAGATCCAGTAAATACTGCCACATCACTCCAGTTCTGTATTCACTTCACTGGCTCCCAGTTGAGTTTAGAATCCGTTTAAAGTCCTTGTGCTCACGTACAGAGCTTTAAATGGCTCCTGTGTATCTTTGTCAGCTTTTAACTAAATACTCTGCTGCCCGTGACCTTCGATCACAGACCCAGAACTTCTTAGATGTTCCACGTACGCGGTTGAAAACTAAAGGGGACAGGGCCTTTCAGTCAGTGGCCCCCAGGCTGTGGAACAGTTTGCCCCTGCAGCTTCGTTTTGCTGACTCTGTTGAGGTTTTTAAAAAACAACTGAAAACACTTTTCTTCTCTCAGGCTTTTATGTCATGATTTTATTGTGCTTTTTTGTAGTTCTTATGCTTGTTTTATTCTTTGTATATTTTAGTGTTGATTTTTTTTTAATTGTACAGCGCTTTGTGATTTTATGTCTGTGATTAGTGCTCTATAGATAAACTTTACTTACTTAATTTAGCTTTTTGAAATATTTAGCCTTTTTCAACTTTTCTTTCCTCAAAGAAATGAATTGAGCTCATTTTACTTCCTTCAGATCTTTAGCTCTGTTTACAGTACAATCTTTTACTGCTCCTTTCACATTTTGTTCTGATTCAGCTTCTTTCAGCTTCCTTCTGCAAATTTAAACATTTTTCAGCTACTTTCAGCTGTTTTGTGCTCCTTTCAGATCCTTTCTGCTAACTATAAATTTTTTGTGCTTCTAACTTCTTTCTGCTAATTTCAGCTTGTTATGCTCCTTTCAGCTTATTTCTTCTAGATTAAAAATTTCAGCTATTTAGTTGTTTCATGCTAATCTTAGCTTTTTCAGATAATTCCAAACTTTTGCCCTCCTTTCAACTTTTTTCAGCCTAATTCAGCAAAAATGTGTTCTCTCCAGTTCCTACTGGTAATTTAAGCTTCTTTCTGCCTTTTCAGCTTTCAGCTGTTTTGTTGTTGTTGTTGCTAGTTTCAGCTTTTTGCAGATAATCTCCACTTTTTTGTGCTTATTTCAGCTTCGTTCATTAAACATGTGCACTTTCTGCTTTCTTCTGCTAATTTAAGCTTCTTCTACCTTTTCAGATACTTTTTAAAGCATTTTTAGCTAATTTCAGCTGTTTTCAGAAGAATTCAAGTTGTTCATGGTAATTTCTGCTACTTTCAGCCTAATTAACTTCTTTCAGGTTGTTATGCTCCTGCCAGCTTTTTTCTACTAGTTTCAGCTTTTTCTTAAAGGGATTGTGACATGATTTTTTTACTATTCATAAAATTGCTCAAAATATATATATTTTATCATTTAAATATGTTTGTTTTTGCAAACAAAATGATAAATCACTTTAATTTTGCTTTAAAAGTGATTTTGAACTTCAAGCCGTGTTTAATCATGGGAAATCCCATTACACACGAACGCACCATCTGTGATGTCACACCGGGCAGAGCTCTGGGCTTGTCACAGTGCGCAGGTATGAGCAGCTCGACATGAAGGAAGTCTGATACAGCATCAGACCTAAATTAGATCCTGTTGTTTCTTGTTCCATCACCCAAACAATTTTCTGCTTCCCAAAATGAAGACAAATAGCTCAAATCTTCACATAGATTGCTAAATTCGTCCAGTTTTAAATTGTCCGCTATTAAAGACACCACAGCCCTCTGCCCAGTGTGACATCACATATGGTGCGTTCGAGTGTAATCGGATTTCCCATGATTAAACACGGCTTGAAGTTCAAAATCACTTTTAAAGCAAAATTAAAGTGATTTATCATTTTGTTTGCAAAAACAAACATATTTAAATGATAAAATATATATATTTTGAGCAATTTTATGAATAGTAAAAAAATCATGTCACAATCCCTTTAAGCTACTACAGTATTTAGTTAGCCTGGCCCTCGCCTTCCTGCACAGCTCCGCTCAATTCTCATTTCCCTTCCTAGTACGAAGCGAAGTGAAGGACAGGGTCTGGTTACAACCAGGCTAGTATTTAGTGGTTTTGTGCTAAATTTAGCCTTTTCACTTGTGCACTTTATTAATTATTTTTTTTGGCTCATTTCAGGTTGTTCCACTTCCTTCTGGTGGTTTAAGCTTCTTTTTGCCTTTTCAGCTACTTTTCAGCTATTCTTTGCTAAATTCAGCTTTTTTAGCTAATTTGCTAATTTCTTCTTATTTCAACCTAATCAGCAAATGTGTTCTTTCTGCTTTCTTCTGAAAAAGTTGACTTGTTCTTCCATTTCAGCATGTTTTTTTAAATCGAATTTCAGCTGTTTTTCAGCAAGTTCTTCATCAATAAGCATTCACACTGCATTTTCACAGGAAATGCAACAATTTCTCTAGTGTATTTTATTTTCACACCTCGCTTGTTGTTTGTATTTTCTCGACCTGTTCTAAATGCTACGTGCGTGTTTGTTTCCTGTGCAGGAGAGCTCCCAGCTGAGGCGCAGCTACCTGGCCTCTTTGTATGATTACATGCAGAACTGCAGCAAGGAGCTGGTCTACCTGTCAGGCCAGCAGGATCGGATCCTCCAGAGGGACTGGAGTGATCGGATGGTTGACGCCTCGGGCGTTCGTATGGAGTATGAGGTGAGCAGCCGCAGTGTGATTGTCATGTGGTAGTTATGTGACTTGATTTAAGGTGTTTTTTATCCTTTGTGCTTAATGGAGCTACACCTGAGTAAAACTAAAACAAACACTGTTTTTAAACAGTGCACAGCTTTTTGATTTCCTTCAAGTTTAACTCGAAATGCTCATGTTAGTTATTTTTTATTGAACTTTTTAAAGTGTTTCTACATATTATACATCTTACTGAAGCTGACTGTTGGGACATGCAGGGTTCCCTCTCTGTTGGGGATGTTGGCAGCACGATGGCTCAGTGGTTAGCACTGTTGCCTCACAGCAAAGAAGGTCCTGGGTTCAATCCCCAGTTGGACATGTGGTCTTTCTGTGTGGAGTTTGCATGTTCTTCTCATGCTTGCGTGGGTTTTCTCCAGGTACTCCAGTTTCCTCCCACAGACCAAATACATGCATGTTGGACTGCCTTCAGGTCCAGTGGGGTTTGCCTGGTTAAATAAAGGTTAATAAATACTAAATTTCCATTCAACCTTTATTTAAACAGATAAGTCACATTGAGCCTCGAAGACTAATTTAATAAATAAAAAAATAAATGTCACATTTTTGTCATCTGTGTATGTTTCCCATACTTGACAGACGAAATTGGCCTCTGCATTTAACCCAACCACCAGTGAGCAGCCGTGGTCAGCGCCCGGGGAGCTGGGGAAAATAGATGTGCACTCATAGACACCCCAAGGTGTGCCGTGGCCGGGGTTCGAACCTGGGTCCTTCGGATCCCAAGTCTGATTCCCTAGCCACTACACCATCTTGGCCCCAAACAAGTGAGATCTGTTGGACAGACAATAAAAGTGGTGAAAAATGACACATAGGGTTTGGAAACAAAAAAATTCCTAACACATTTTTGACCTCTGTTTGAAGGTCAAAAATGTGGTAATGAAAAAAAGTCTTGCACATAATGACACCAACATTACGCGGGGGGCGGGGGGGACTCAAAGGCGGTTGAGCAGCCAGCTCATAGAGGCACACAAATTAAATAAATAAGGAGCCAGCGCTTGTGTGCAAGACTGAAAGGGACCGACTAGATATTATCGGCCTCAACTCAACACACAGCATGGGTTCTGGAGCCAGTCTTCTGGATAGGAGTTGTGTATGTATCCTTTATTTAACCAGGAAAAATAACTAATCAAGATTAAAAACCTCCTTTCCAAGAGTGACCAGGCCATGAATTGGGACTTATTTCAATCTGGGCCTGCCCACGATGAGATGGATCCATTTCAGTGACATTAATACCTGCTGTGATCTCCAGCTCTCACTGGAGTGGTTCACAGCCAAGTGTGAAGTAGTTGGAACTAAGATCAGCACATCCAAATCTACAAATGGTACAACATGGCTTACTCTGTAATGTACTCTCTGTGCCTGTTTGTTGTAGTGAAGAGGGAGCTGAGCTTTATGGAGAAGCTCGTTTTACCAGTTGGCTTGTGTTCCTGCCCTCACCTGTGGTCATGAACACTAGTTTACAAAAAATAAAAATAAACATCATGGACACAAATGAGATAAATGAGTTTTCTCAGCTGCTTCTCCACATCAAGTTCAGGTGGTTCAGGCTTCTGGTAATGATGCCTCCTGAAGCCTCACTGAGGTGTTCTGAGCAAGTCCAACTGGGAGGAGACCCCGGTGAAGACCCAGAGCTCACTGGAAAGACTGTTTCTCAGCTGTCCTCCTGGGAACACCTTGGGGTCCTCCTGGAGGGTGTCTGCAAAAAGAGATGCAAAAAGCTGTCCATTTATAAACTCATCAGTGTTCCAAACTTCACCTATGGCTTTAAGTTCTGGGTAATGAACCAATGGTTATAAGTAGGCCTGTCGCGATAAACAATAAATAAATTAATCGCATGATAAATGAAAATGATCTACCTCATTTTCATTTATCGGCTTTATCATTTCTTCGTGTCTCTCTTTCTACTGAAGACACTGGATGACAAAAGGTTCAACTCTGGTACTCTTCACTGACCCTTCCCTTTCTCTTTTGTCTTTAAAATCTGTTTTAACCATCCAAAATAGCGTTTTTGGGTTGTTAAAAGCAGCTAAGCTGACATGGTAAGCTACGAGCTAAGCTAACAGGCCGACCTCGGGGAAAAAAAAACTCCGTCTTGTCTAAGCTCCAAAATCCACGGTTGAAATCAGTGCCTTTGTGTAAAAAGTTGTTTTTCTCTGCAAAAAGAAGCTGAGAACTTGTTTACTGATTTTTTAATTAAAAGCTTTGTGTGAAAAATGCTATGCTAAAGAACTCAAACCACACTGAACGTCCGCCATTTTGAGAACTGCAAAAAAAGGACGGAGAGACCACAGATCTAGAGACAGCCCATGTCACGTCAAGGGGCCTCCCTCCCATTTTTCTTAAAGAGACACACTGCTTGCTCCCTCACTATCATCCTTTGGTTCAAACAGTTTCATACTGCCATCCGGTGGTCAAAAAAGGTACTAGACAAAAAATAAAATTAACCAACTCCCAAAAAAGTTACAAACAAAACTTCACCAGCAAAAATTAACCAACATTTCTTCTTAAATTGGACATCAATTACTAATAACCGGTTTTGTCCTATTTCAAACAATATTATCGTTTATCACAAAGATTTCTGAGACAATAAATCACCCAGTAGAATTGGTTATCAGTTACAGGCCTAGTTATAAGCTCTGGGTAATGAACCTATGGTTATACCATATACCAACCTACCATATACCAACCTATACCTTCCTGTGCTCCAGCATCAACGTGTGGCATGGAGGCTGCACAGTTGAAGAGAGGAAAGCTCTGCAGAGAGTGGTGAAGGCTGCACAGAAGTCTGTTGGAGTCAGTCTCCCCACCATCACAGACATTTACACCTCCAGATGCAGGAAAAGAGCCACCTGCATCATGAAAGACCTCACTCATCCAGCACACTCACTCTTTGCCCCACTCCCCTCAGGACGGAGGTTGAGGAGCATCAAGTGTAGAACCACTAGACTGAGGAACAGCTTCTACCCTGAGGCTGTTAGACTCATGAATAAATAAAAATAAAATAAAAAATAAACACTGCAAAATATCACATCATACTGATGCTGATCTGTTTTCTTGTTGCTGTGTTCATCTGTGACCATCTGCTCATACAAACTCATGTTCGTGCTGCTGTTTATTCCCACTATATTAGGCTTAGTGTATTACTAGTTGATGTTTTTCTTAGTTAGTTCTAGATGTTATTACTGTTTTTCTCTTTCATTTGTTGTTGGATGTAACTGGGACCTCGTGTACATAATCTCGTTTTCATCACATGTACCACATGCGGTGCAAATGACAATAAAGACTCTCTGACTCTGACTCTGATAAGCTCTGGGTAATGAACCCATGGTTATAAGCTCTGGTTGATTAATCTATAGTTTTAAGCTCTGGGTAATGAACCTATGGTTATAAGCTTTGGGTGATGAATCTATAGTTATAAGCTTTGGGTGATGAACCCATGCTTATACGCTCTGGGTAATGAACCCATGCTTATACGCTCTGGGTAATGAACCTATCCTTATAAGCTCTGGATAATGAACATATGTTTATAAGCTCTAGGTAATGAACATATGGTTATAAACTCTGGGTGATGAATCTATGGTTATAAGCTCTGGGTAATGAACCATATGGTTATAAGCTCTGGGTAATGAACCTATGGTTATAAGCTCTGGGTGATGAATCTATAGTTATAAGCTCTGGGTAATGAACCTATGGTTATAAGCTCTGGGTGATGAATCTATAGTTATAAGCTCTGGGTAATGAACCTATGGTTATAAGCTCTGGGTAATGAACCTATGGTTATAAGCTCTGGGTGATGAATCTATAGTTATAAGCTCTGGGTAATGAACCTATGGTTATAAGCTCTGGGTGATGAATCTATAGTTATAAGCTCTGGGTAATGAACCTATGGTTATAATATATGGGAGAAATTCATGACTTACTCACCTCGCTGCAGTGTAAATATCCTGAGGGGCTATTCATTGTTTGTGGTGATGTGAATCACGTGGACCTTCAAGTCTCCCTCCCAGCCTTCAGTCAGCACGTTTTCACAGCAACAAGAGGAAATAAAACGCTTGACCAAGTCTACACTAATGTAAAGGGGGCGTACACGGCGAAGACACGCCCACCGCTCGGAGCTTCCGATCACGGCTCTTTGATCCTGGCCCCAAGACAGCTCCCCCCACTCAGGCGCTCCAAGCCGGAACAAAGAGAGATAAGAGTCTGGCTTCAAGATAGTACCCCCATGCTGAAAGACTGTTTTGAGAATACAAACTGGTCTGTTTTCAGAGAAGCAGCTACTGATGGGAGCTCAGTTGACCTGGAACTCTATGCTTCCTCAGTCCTGGGTTACATCAGTACATGCTCTGAAAATGTATCCATAAAAAAATATGTTAAATCTTACCCGAACCGAAAACCCTGGTTAAATAAAGATGTCCGCGCCTTGCTGGCAGCCAGGGACACTGCATTCAAGTCCGGAGATAAAGAGGAGCTGAGAAAGAGCAGGAAAGAACTGGTGGATGGCATTAAGGAAGCCAAGGCCATGTATGCACAGAGGATCGAGGGACAGTTCACCTCACAAGACCCACGGAGCATGTGGAAGGGTATTAAATGCATAACAGATTACAAAGGCAAGAACAAACAATGTCCCAAGGACCCATCTCTGCCTGATGCCCTCAATAAGTTTTATGCACGTTTTGATGATCCAAACAGACCAGCTAGCACCAGACTCACCTCATCACCAGATGAAGAGCATCTCAGAGTGACCGCAGCAGAAGTGAGAGGCAGTCTCAGGAAGATTAATCCTCATAAAGCAACCGGACCAGACAACATCCCAGGGAAAGTTCTGAAGGAATGTGCGGACCAGCTCTGTGAGGTGCTGGCTGACATCTTCAACACCTCACTTGCACTGGAGTCAGTTCCCACCTGCCTGAAGACCGCGACCATTATCCCAGTCCCAAAGAGCTCCACAGTGACTGGTCTGAATGACTATAGACCAGTGGCCCTCACCCCGATAGTCGCTAAATGTTTTGAGAAACTGGTCATGTCCCACATCAAGACAACCGTCAACATCAACGAGGACCCTCATCAATATGCATACCGCGAGAACCGATCAACAGAGGACGCCATCTCTTCCGTGGTCCACACTGCTCTCACCCACCTGGATCAGAAGGACTCATACGTGCGTCTGCTCTTTGTGGACTTCACATCTGCCTTCAACACCATGATCCCCCAAACTCTGATAGACAAACTATCTACACTTGGACTAAGCCCCTCCATTTGTAACTGGGTACTAGACTTCTTAACAGACAGACCACAGTCAGTGAAGATCCACAACTTCTCCTCCTCCACCATAACCCTCAGCACTGGCTCTCCTCAAGGATGTGTGCTGAGCCCCCTTCTGTTCACTCTGCTCACATATGATTGTACAGCCACACATCCAGGCTGTCATATTGTTAAGTTTGCAGATGATACAGCGGTGGTGGGATGCATCACAAACAATGATGAGTCCAGCTACAGACAGGAGGTGGAACACCTGGAGAGCTGGTGCAAAGAGAATAATCTTCACATGAATGTGAAGAAGACAAAGGAGATGATTGTGGACTTCAGAAGGAATAAACACACCCACGCCCCACTGAAAATAGGTGGATCTGCAGTGGAAGTGGTCTCCAGCTACAAATACTTGGGTGTACACTTGAATGATAACCTCAGCTGGAGCAACAACACCACCAGCCTGATCAAGAAAGGTCATCAAAGACTCTACTTCCTCAGACGACTGAGACGTGCTGGTCTGAGCAGCCCAGTTCTCACCTCGTTCTACAGGTGTGCAGTGGAAAGCGTCCTGTGCTCCAGCATCAACGTGTGGCATGGAGGCTGCACAGTTGCAGAGAGGAAAGCTCTACAGAGAGTGGTGAAGGCTGCACAGAGGTCTGTCGGAGTCAGTCTCCCCACCATCACAGACATTTACACCTCCAGATGCAGGAAAAGAGCCACCTGCATCATGAAAGACCTCACTCACCCAGCACACTCACTCTTTGCCCCACTCCCCTCAGGACGGAGGTTGAGGAGCATCAAATGTAGAACCACTAGACTGAGGAACAGCTTCTACCCTGAGGCTGTTAGACTCATGAATAAATAAATAATAAGAATAATCACTGCAAAATATCACATCATGCTGATGCTGATCTGTTTTCTTGTTGCTGTGTTCATCTGTGACCATCTGCTCATACAGACTCATGTTCGTGCTGCTGTTTATAATGATGTTTTTCCACTATATTAGGGCTTAGTGTATTACTAGTTGATGTTTTTCTTAGTTAATTCTAGATGTTATTACTGTTTTTCTCTTGCATTTGTTGTTGGATGTAACTGGGACCCCGTGTACATAATCTCGTTTTCATCACATGTACCACATGCGGTGCAAATGACAATAAAGACTCTCTGACTCTGACTCTGACTCTGATAAGCTCTGGGTGATGAATCTATAGTTATAAGCTCTGGGTGATTAATCTATAGTTATAAGCTCTGGGTGATGAATCTATAGTTATAAGCTCTGGGTAATGAACCTATAGTTATAAGCTCTGGGTGATGAATCTATAGTTATAAACTCTGGGTAATGAACCTATGGTTATAAGCTCTGGGTGATGAATCTATAGTTATAAGCTCTGGGTAATGAACCTATGGTTATAAGCTCTGGGTGATGAATCTATAGTTATAAGCTCTGTGTGATGAATCTAAGCTCTGGGTAATCAACCTATGCTTATAAGCTCTGGGTAATGAACATATGTTTATAAGCTCTAGGTAATGAACATATGGTTATAAGCTCTGGGTGATGAATCTATGGTTATAAGCTCTAGGTAATCAATCTATGCTTATAAGCTCTGGGTAATGAATCTATGGTTATAAGCTCTGGGTAATGAACATATGTTTATAAGCTCTGGGTAATGAACATATGTTTATAAGCTCTGGGTAATCAGCTCTGGGTGATGAACCTATGGTTATAAGCTCTGGGTGATGAACATATGTTTATAAGCTCTGGGTGATGAATCTATGGTTATAAGCTCTGGGTAATGATTATAAGCTCTGGGTAATCAACCTATGCTTATAAGCTCTGGGTGATGAACCTATGGTTATAAGCTCTGGGTGATGAACCTATGGTTATAAGCTCTGGGTGATGAACATATGTTTATAAGCTCTGGGTGATTAACCTATGGTTATAAGCTCTGGGTGATGAATCTATGGTTATAAGCTCTGGGTGATGAACCTATGGTTATAAGCTCTGGGTGATGAACATATGTTTATAAGCTCTGGGTGATTAACCTATGGTTATAAGCTCTGGGTGATGAATCTATGGTTATAAGCTCTGGGTAATGAACCTATATGGTTGTAAGCTCTGGGTAATGAACCTATGGTTATAAGGTCTGGGTAATCAATCTATGATTATAAGCTCTGGGTAATGAATCTATGGTTATAAGCTCTGGGTGATGAATCTATGGTTATAAGCTCTGGGTGATGAATCTAAGGTTATAAGCTCTGGGTAATGAACCTATGGTTATAAGCTCTGGGTAATCAATCTATGCTTATAAGCTCTGGGTAATGAATCTATGGTTATAAGCTCTGGGTAATGAACCTATGGTTGTAAGCTCTGGGTAATGAACCTGTGGTTATAAGCTCTGGGTAATCAATCTATGCTTATAAGCTCTGGGTGATGAATCTATGGTTATAAGCTCTGGGTGATGAATCTATGGTTATAAGCTCTGGGTGATGAACCTATGGTTATAAGCTCCGGGTAATGAAACTATGGTTATAAGCTCTGGGTGATGAATCTATAGTTATAAGCTCTGTGTGATGAATCTAAGCTCTGGGTAATCAACCTATGCTTATAAGCTCTGGGTGATGAATCTATAGTTATAAGCTCTGGGTGATGAACCTATGGTTATAAGCTCTGGGTGATGAACCTATGGTTATAAGCTCTGGGTAATGAACATATGTTTATAAGCTCTGGGTGATGAACCTATGGTTATAAGCTCTGGGTGATGAATCTATGGTTATAAGCTCTGGGTGATGAACCTATGGTTATAAGCTCTGGGTGATGAACCTATGGTTATACCCAGGCCATCGTCCCCACCTGTTTCAAAGCCACCACCATCATCCCTGTCCCAAAGAAGGCAACGCCCGCATGCCTCAATGACTATCGCCCAGTAGCACTCACCCCCATCCTGATGAAGTGCTTTGAACGGCTAGTCATGAAAAGCATCACATCTGTCCTCCCTGCCTCCCTGGATCCCTTCCAATTTGCATACCGACCTAATCGCTCAACCGACGATGCCATCTCCTCTGCCCTCCACACAGCTCTCACACATCTGGACACGAAGGACTCTTATGTTAGAATGCTGTTCATCGACTTCAGCTCGGCATTCAACACCATCATCCCCCAACAGCTCATCCATAAACTGGACAGTCTGGGGCTGAACACCTCAATGTGTAACTGGCTGCTAGACTTCCTGACCGGGAGACCACAGACAGTACGGATCGGGAGTAACACATCTAGCACCATCACATTGAACACAGGGGCCCCACAAGGATGTGTGCTGAGCCCCCTTCTATTCACCCTGCTAACACACGACTGCACACCATCGTACAGCTCCAACCACTTCATCAAGTTTGCGGACGACACAACAGTGGTAGGTCTCATCAGCAACAACGATGAGACGGACTACAGGAACGAGGTGAGCCGCTTGGCCTTGTGGTGCGGACACAACAATCTCACTCTCAACGTGGAGAAGACAAAGGAGATTGTCGTGGACTTCAGGAAGAGGGATGCACAACATGCCCCTCTGACCATCAACAGCACCGCAGTGGAGAGAGTGGACAGCACCAAGTTCCTGGGAGTGCACGTCTCGAAGGACCTGTCCTGGAGCAGGAACACTGCAGCACTGGCCAAGAAGGCTCACCAGCGCCTCTACTTTCTCCGCAAGCTGAAAAGGGCTGGAGCTTCAACCTCCATCATGTGCACCTTCTACAGAGGTGCCATAGAAAGTGTCCTGACCAGCTGCATCACTGTGTGGTTTGGTGCATGCACTGCATCCTGCCGCAAGAGCCTCCAGCGCATCGTGAAAGCAGCTGAGAAGATCGTCGGCACCTCCTTGCCCTCACTGCAGGACTTACACAGCAAACGCCTCACTCGGAAAGCCCACCGCATGGCAGGTGATCCCACACACCCACTACACAGCCGCTTTAGACTGCTGCCATCAGGGAGGAGACTGAGGAGTCTCCAGGCTCGTACCAGCAGACTGAGAGACAGCTCTGTTCATCAGGCAGTCAGGATGAGAGACAGCTCTGTTCATCAGGCAGTCAGGATGCTAAACACTCTGCCTGCTCTGCCTCCCCTCCCATTTGAACTGCCTTAACACAAAAAACTTTCTCACACATTACCACTCAACACAAAGTTTTTAACACTGGACTCTGTGTCATCAAACGGGTTATTCACTAAACTCTCGGTCATGTGTTCATTCAGTTTGCACTACTTCTCATATTTGCACTAATGTTTGTATTACATTACTGCCTATAGTCATACTACTGTTTACATTCACTGTTTACATTTATTAATACTGTTTACATTTATTACTACTGCTTTACATTTATTACTACTGTTTACATTTACACTACTTTTATCTACACTACTGCAGATACATATACAGCATTCTCTGACTAGCCTTATCTAAGGATGCCAAATGTGCCTTATGTGCCTCACTGCATATGCCACTTTGCCTCTATACCAACATCAACTACCTCATACATATACTGTGTACATTAACTTATATGCTGCTGTGCCACTCTTTGCAAATGTCAATGCTAGAACCTTCAGTTTATTAGATATACTTTTTATACTTTTTATACTACTATGCAAAAACTCAGGACAGTATTACACTTTTATTATTTCATTTTATGCTTATGTTCATTGGGTGTTTGGTGTTTTAGGGGTGTTTGGTGTTTCAGTGTTGGTGTAAATTTTCATACTTTTATACTATTATGAAAAAACTCAGGACAGTGTTACACTTTTTTACTATTTTATGCTTATGTGTATTAAATGTTTTAGTGTTTAGTGTTTAGATGGTTACTGTTGCACCGAGGGACTGAGAGAAACGCAATTTCGGTCCTGTGTATGTCCTGTACATATTGCAGTTCTGACAATAAAGTTGACTTTGACTTTGACTATAAGCTCTGGGTGATGAATCTATGGTTATAAGCTCTGGGTGATGAATCTATGGTTATAAGCTCTGGGTGATGAATCTATGGTTATAAGCTCTGGGTGATGAATCTATGGTTATAAGCTCTGGGTAATGAACATATGTTTATAAGCTCTGGGTGATGAACGTATGGTTATAAGATCTGGGTGATGAATATATGGTTATAAGCTCTGGGTAATGAACATATGTTTATAAGCTCTGGGTAATGAACCTATGGTTATAAACTCTGGGTAATGAACCTATGGTTATAAGCTCTGGGTAATGAACCTATGGTTATAAGCTCTGGGTGATGAATCTATAGTTATAAGCTCTGGGTGATGAACCTATGGTTATAAGCTCTGGGTGATGAATCTATAGTTATAAGCTCTGGGTGATGAACCTATGCTTATACGCTCTGGGTAATGAACCTATGGTTATAAGTTCTGGGTGAATAATCTATAGTTATAAATTCTGGGTAATGAACCTATGGTTATAAGCTCTGGGTGATGAATCTATAGTTATAAGCTCTGGGTGATGAACCCATGCTTATACGCTCTGGGTAATGAACCTATGGTTATAAGCTCTGGGTAATGAACATATGGTTATAAGCTCTGGGTAATGAACCTATGGTTATAAGCAAGGGCGTAGATTTCATCTCATTATTGGGGGGGACCATAAACAGGGAAATTTTTTAAGAGCAATTTTGGGGGGGTCGGCAAAGTTACAGTGAAATGTAATGCAAAATGTACAGAGGGAAGTTTATCCAAACTGCATGCATATACTATGCAGAATAATCAGCAATAATATTGATTTAAATGGCATGTATTTAGTAGTCTTAATACTACTATTAATCAGTACAATAGTGACACTCATTACTCTTATAAAAAATTTAATGTGTTCAATCTTTGCCACTTGTCAAAATGACAAGTGGCAAAATGAGAATTTTGCAAAATAGGTCCCCTCTAAATATTGTTTAAATTTCAGTTTGGCTTGTATTCATAGATTGCTGTGGTCAGTGTCACTGATAATCTGGTACCACACCTTCCCAAAATCTTAAAGCTTAAAAAGAAAACAGTTTTCAAGGAGAAGAAATACTTTAATGCAGGGGTCACCAAACTTTTTGAGACTGAGAGCTACTTCAGTGGGACCAAGAGGCACAAAGGTCCACTTGTTCGTTCCAAACAAATTTGCATGGTTCAACTTTAATTATAGTATTAATAATAATACATTTACATACATGTGAATATATGACTGCCTGATCACATCTGATCTGGTCTGTATTATTAAAGACTCCACACAATGATTTAGCTTGGTAAATATGATCAATTATTATTGATAATTACCAGTAGTGATTAGAACTCTCAATCAAGAACTTGAGTCCTCAGTTTGAATAATTTTTTGGCTCTTCTGTGCAAATGTAAATTGTTCTTAGCTTTGACTGGGAGTGTGGATGGTTGTTTGTCTCTTTGTCTGTCTCTGTGATGGACTGGAGACCTGTCCTGGGTGTCTCTGGTGACCTGTCCTGGGTGTCCCTGCCTTCACACAAAAGCAGCTGAGATTGGTTCCAGTCCTAAACAAGGGGGCATAATGGATTACTTATTAACTGATATTTAAACACAAAACACTATTTCTTTTATGTTAAACTCAATCTGTAACATTTGAAATTCATTGTATTTTATAAATGTTTTATTAACTGTTTTTTTAGAAATGAACACGTTTGTAACATTCATTCAAAATATGCCTTTTACTATTAACAAATCTGTAGCATTTTTTAAGAACCTATTAAGAATAAAATCTTCCAGTTGCAGATACAAAATATCAATAATGTAATATCATAAACAGTGACATTTTTAATTAATCATGTGACAAGTATTGATACTCAACATTTTTTATAATAATAATTAATTTATAAAGCCCTTTAAAACAACCACAGCTGCAACAAAGTGCTACACATATAAAATCATTTTAACTAATCATCACATCTTCTTTACTCTTTTTAAATTATTTATCTTTCACATATTTTATCATTACTTCTTTCAAGAGCTCCACACCTGAAAATATGATGAATGTGAATCCATCCTGCTCAAAGCTGCGCTGACATTCTTCTGTCTGTTGTGAGCCAGTTAGCATTGAAGCTAGCGTGTTAGCTGATGAAGTGTTGCTCCTCGTTGCGTTTTGCTGTTGCTACAGCCACTAATGAGACACAGACACACTTGTCTTTCAACACTGTGAAAGACCTTTTCCTCCCAGTCACTGTCACCAATGTTTTAAGTAGCTACTTACTGGAAGTTAATAGTTTGTGCTGCAGCTCACTCCCACCCAGTGGCTCACGAGCCTGTGACTCCGGTGCCGTTGTTGTTCCTTGTAAACATTGGACTAAACCATTTGCCAACAGAGAAGGGGGGGGGGGCAAAATTTCCTTTTTTTTCTTAGAATAATGGCGGATTTCTCTCTTTTTTTGCCTTTTTATATTTATATTGTTTAAAGACACGGTTTCCTTTATTGAATTATTGGGGGGGACAGATCTATATTTCCCCAAGATTGGGGGGGTCCGGACCCCCCCGACCCCCCCAGGATCTACGCCTATGGTTATAAGCTCTGGGTAATGAACCTATGGTTATAAGCTCTGGGTGATGAATCTATGGTTATAAGCTCTGGGTAATGAACCTATGGTTATAAGCTCTGGGTAATGAACCTATGGTTATAAGCTCTGGGTGATGAACCTATGGTTATAAGCTCTGGGTGATGAACCTATGGTTATAAGCTCTGGGTAATGAACCTATGGTTATAAGCTCTGGGTAATGAACCTATGGTTATAAGCTCTGGGTAATGAACCTATGGTTATAAGCTCTGGGTGATGAACCTATGGTTATAAGCTCTGGGTGATGAACCTATGGTTATAAGCTCTGGGTAATGAACCTATGGTTATAAGCTCTGGGTGATGAACCTATGGTTATAAGCTCTGGGTGATGAACCTATGGTTATAAGCTCTGGGTAATGAACCTATGGTTATAAGCTCTGGGTGATGAACCTATGGTTATAAGCTCTGGGTAATGAACCTATGGTTATAAGCTCTGGGTGATGAACCTATGGTTATAAGCTCTGGGTAATGAACCTATGGTTATAAGCTCTGGGTAATGAACCTATGGTTATAAGCTCTGGGTAATGAACCTATGGTTATAAGCTCTGGGTAATGAACCTATGGTTATAAGCTCTGGGTGATGAATCTATAGTTATAAGCTCTGGGTAATGAACCTATGGTTATAAGCTCTGGGTGATGGATCTATAGTTATAAGCTCTGGGTAATGAACATATGTTTAAGCTCTGGGTAATCAACCTATGCTTATAAGCTCTGGGTGATGAACCTATGGTTATAAGCTCTGGGTGATGAACATATGTTTATAAGCTCTGGGTGATGAATCTATGGTTATAAGCTCTGGGTAATGAACATCTGTTTATAAGCTCTGGGTGATGAATCTATAGTTATAAGCTCTGGGTGATGAACCTATGGTTATAAGCTCTGGGTGATGAACATATGTTTAAGCTCTGGGTAATGAACATCTGTTTATAAGCTCTGGGTGATGAATCTATGGTTATAAGCTCTGGGTAATGAACATCTGGTTATAAGCTCTGGGTGATGAATCTATAGTTATAAGCTCTGGGTGATGAACCTATGGTTATAAGCTCTGGGTGATGAACCCATGCTTATACGCTCTGGGTAATGAACCTATGCTTATAAGCTCTGGGTAATGAACATATGTTTATAAGCTCTAGGTAATGAACATATGGTTATAAACTCTGGGTGATGAATCTATGGTTATAAGCTCTGGGTAATCAATCTATGCTTATAAGCTCTGGGTAATCAACCTATGCTTATAAGCTCTGGGTAATGAACATATGGTTATAAGCTCTGGGTGATGAACCTATGGTTATAAGCTCTGGGTGATGAACCTATGGTTATAAGCTCTGGGTAATGAACATATGTTTATAAGCTCTGGGTAATGAATCTATGGTTATAAGCTCTGGGTAATGAAACTATGGTTATAAGCTCTGGGTAATGAACCTATGGTTATAAGCTCTGGGTAATCAACCTATGCTTATAAGCTCTGGGTAATGAACATATGGTTATAAGCTCTGGGTAATGAACCTATGGTTATAAGCTCTGGGTAATCAACCTATGCTTATAAGCTCTGGGTAATCAACCTATGCTTATAAGCTCTGGGTAATGAACATATGGTTATAAGCTCTGGGTGATGAACCTATGGTTATAAGCTCTGGGTGATGAACCTATGGTTATAAGCTCTGGGTAATGAACCTATGGTTATAAGCTCTGGGTGATGAACCTATGGTTATAAGCTCTGGGTGATGAACCTATGGTTATAAGCTCTGGGTAATGAACCTATGGTTATAAGCTCTGGGTGATGAACCTATGGTTATAAGCTCTGGGTGATGAACCTATGGTTATAAGCTCTGGGTAATGAACCTATGGTTATAAGCTCTGGGTGATGAACCTATGGTTATAAGCTCTGGGTGATAAATCTATGGTTATAAGCTCTGGGTGATGAATCTATTCATTCATTCGTTCAACCTTTATTTATACAGGCTAGCCTCGTTGAGTCACAGGGACTCATTTACAAGAGGGACCTGTCTCACTCACACCAAACAACCATCCACTCTCTCACTCACACCTAGGGTCAATTTAGAGTCACCAATCAGCCTAACATGCATGTTTTTTGGTCTGTGGGAGGAAACCGGAGTACCCGGAGGAAACCCACGCATGCACGGGGAGAACATGCAAACTCCACCCAGAAAGGCCCCCGGACCGGGATTTGAACCGGCAACCTTCTCGCTGAGAGGCAGCAGCTCTACCAGTTGTACCACCGTGCTGCCCAAATGGTCTATGGTTATAAGCTCTGGGTAATTAACCTATGTTTATTAGCTCTGGGTAATGAACCTATGCTTATAAGCTCTGGGTAATTAACCTATGGTTATAAGCTCTGGGTAATGAACCTATGCTTATAAGCTCTGGGTGATGAACATATGTGTCTAAATGTGTCCAACTAATGTCAACAACTACAGACCAATTTCTAAATTATGCATTCTTGCCAAACTGTTTGAAAGACTTGTCTGTGATCAGCTAACTGATTTCCTACAATCAAACCATATTCTATCACAATTCCAGTCAGGATTCAGAAAACAGCACAGTCACTACAGTTCTCAAAGTATTAAATGACATCATACATGCCCTGGACTGCAAACAATACTGTGTTGCCCTATTTATAGACCTGTCCAAGGCATTTGATACAGTTGATCACAGACTATTGACAAACATCCTGGAACACTCTGGTCTATCAAAACTTGCAGTCTCCTGGTTCACCAACTACCTAACTGACAGAACGCAGTCTGTTCATGTAGCCGGATCCTCCTCTACTTTCTTAGATGTTGTGAAAGGGGTGCCACAGGGTTCTGTCTTGGGTCCCATTCTTTTCTCTCTATACATCAACGATCTTTGCAGTGATCTGTCAAATGCCTCCCACCATTATTACGCAGATGACACCATCATCTATTGCTGTTCATCCTCCCTCAGCCAAGCTTTCACCTCTCTTCAGGATGCTTTTAATATTATTCAGTCACGTCTGCAAAAACTTAGACTGGTCCTAAATGCCGACAAAAGCAAGATCATGGTTCTATCCAACAGAAAGCAGCAACCAGAGAACCCACCTCAAATTGGAACCCAAGAGGGAAAACAAATAGAAATGGTCTCCACCTACAAATATCTAGGTTTCAACATTGACAATGAACTGTCATTTAAAACCCACATCTCCAAAATGGCCACTAAACTCAAACTGAAGCTAGGTTTCTTCTTCAGAAACAAATCCTGCTTCTCATGCAAAGCCAGGAGAACATTAGTAGCTGCAACATTCATGCCAATACTAGATTATGGTGACGTGCTGTACATGAGTGCTGCATCAAAATACCTACAGTCCTTAGACTCCATTTACCACGGTGCCCTTCGGTTCATTACTGACTCCAGTTATCGCACTCATCACTGTGAGCTTTACGTAAAATCTGGCTGGTCATCTCTCAGCACTCGCAGATACACTCACTGGATATCCTTCATCTACAAGACCCTCCTAAACCTAGTCCCGTCATACCTCACCTCCTTAATACAAACATCACACAGTCATTACTCCCTGCGCTCTAACGATTTAGTCCTCCTGTCAGTTCCTCCTGTCAGAACTGAACTAGGAAAAAGAGCGTTCAGCTTCGCCGTCCCCTCAGCCTGGAACAACTTACAGAAAGATCTGAAACTATCAACATTCATCTCTCCTGGATCCTTTATGTCAACCGTATTAGAAAATGTCCTCAAGAAACTTGACCATTGCAGATGTTTCTAAACATTACTTGTGCAATTTACATGGCATTGTTGATTTTTTTAACTTTATCTACCCAACTGATGTCTGTCTGCTTGTTTTGTATATAATGTATATAGAAATCTGTCATATCCTGTTGGTTTTGAACTGTCAACATCTATTTACTGTGATTGTAGTTTTCTTTATTTTCTTTTCGATAAATTCAAATGCCTATTGTCAATTACCATGTGACGTGTGCTGCTGACCACTTGACCAGGTCACCCTTGTAAAAGAGATCTCGATCTCAACGGGCTCTACCTAGTAAAATAAAGGTGATTGATTGATTGATTATAAGCTCTGGGTAATGAACCTATGGTTATAAACTCTGGGTGATGAATCTATGGTTATAAGCTCTGGGTGATGAACCTATGGTTATAAGCTCTGGGTGATGAACCTATGGTTATAAGCTCTGGGTGATGAACCTATGGTTATAAGCTCTGGGTGATGAACCTATGGTTATAAGCTCTGGGTGATGAACCTATGGTTATAAGCTCTGGGTGATGAACCTATGGTTATAAGCTCTGGGTGATGAACCTATGGTTATAAGCTCTGGGTGATGAACCTATGGTTATAAGCTCTGGGTGATGAACCTATGGTTATAAGCTCTGGGTGATGAACCTATGGTTATAAGCTCTGGGTGATGAACCTATGGTTATAAGCTCTGGGTGATGAACCTATGGTTATAAGCTCTGGGTGATGAACCTATGGTTATAAGCTCTGGGTGATGAATCTATGGTTATAAGCTCTGGGTGCTGACCCCAAAAAATGGGACTGAAACATGACTGCTGATGTGTTTTCCTGCACACTCACCTTTAGGGATAAGATGAGGAGTTCAGCTGTCTTCGAGAAGCTTAGGGTCTCTGCTCCTCTGCTTCAAAAGGAGCATCTGGTAACGAAGGTGGAGGTGTTTCAAACAGGTCCATACTGAACCTGGTCTCACACCTGGCCTGGGAACCCCTCCAGATGAGCTAGAAAAGATAGTTGTGGAGAGGGAGGTCTGGGGCTGTTGCCCCCATCTCTGACAAATGCATCATGCACGTGTTTGTGTTTATGTTCAGAAATTCAAAACCAACGGACTGCTTGCACATGAGCGTGAGGTCAACCAGCTCCAGGCGGAAGGAGACCGCCTCATCCAGTCAAAACATCCAGGCAGCAGAACCATTGAGGTAACACATCAAACATCAAGCACATCTTTCTACGCTCAGTGTCAGAACGCATCAGTTTGTTAAAAAATATTTTAGATGAATTTATATTGTCGGATTTAGCTATTCTGAAAGTTTTATTTATGTGTTTATTTATTTTCTGCCAGATGCACAAAGACACCGTACAGATGGAGTGGCAAGGCTTCCTTAACCTGTGTCTGGCACAGGAAGTGCACCTGAACAACGTTGACGCTTACAAGAAGGTAAAGACCAACAGAGCGACCATCTGTCATAGAACCTGCTCAAACAAAAGATTTTTAAAAACTGCTGATTGATCCTGTAGTTCCAGCTAGATGCAGAGACTTTGTCCGAGTCTTTGGACAGACTCAGTTCCACTCTGGATCCAAAGTCGCTGAACAAAAAGAGCAACCCAGAGGTCCTGATCACACTGGAGGTACAGTCCTGTAAATTATTACGAGACACATTTTATAACGTCTTAATTGGAAATGCAATACCTGTAATTCTTCTTGACTTCATTTATTATTAATGAAAAGGGAGATGAACCTGCGGTGAAAAGGAACGAGCAGCGCATGGATGCTCTCAGGCAGCTCAGCCGCAACATCGCGCCTCTAAAGCTACGCAGAATCCAGCCCACCAAACCCACCAAGGTGGTGTCCCTCTGTGACTGGGTGGACGGACAGGTAAGGTGTTGCCTCATAAAGGTTGGTGAAATTGTTCTCAGGCTCATTTCATCATCTTCTCATGGATGTAGGAAGCAGTGGAACGTGATGAGATGCTCAACCTGAAGTCCTTCGCTGACGATAAGAAGTGGAATCTGGAGGACAAAAACGGGAAGGTCAGAACCCTCCCTGGGGCTTGTTTTGAGATCCCCCCTCCTGACACTGAGGTGCTGGACACAGTTAACAGGTACACTAATAAACTGTCCTGCTCTTTTAGGTAATTAACCCTAAGACTAAACCTGAATTCATCAGCTTTGTGTCTGTTTGTGGTTCAGCCTGGACAGAAAGCTGTCAGACCTGAAGAAGCGTAGATCAGGGCTGATGGACTCCTTGAAGAGCCCTGCGATGGAGGTGGTTCAGTCTCAGAAGACGGGTGAGAAGAAAGCCCTCCACATTTTCTCATGATCAGACCCTCACATTTATGGACCGTTTGTTCTCAGAGTGGACTTTTCTTTCTGTTCCTGATCAGTTGTCATGCAAAGTTCTCCAGACGATAGCAAAGCTGCAGACGTCCTCAGTGACATAGACCGGATCAACAAAGCTTTGGACAGGAGTGAAAAAGACATTCTGAACAGACTGAGGACCCCACTGGACAGTCGCAGTCCGATACAAGACCTGGAAAACAAACAGCGGGACCACGAGGTGTGCTTTCATAAAACAATTCCTCAAAACAAGACAAATAATCATTAGAATATCTTTACTTTATTTGGCAAGTTTAGTTTTTTAGATTCACAACAGTAATGCTGCGTTCGAGGCTGGTGAAAAGCTGAGACAGCTGAGTGTTACCAGATTTACTGAATTACTGGAAACAGACGCATTTCTAACTTGGCACAATACATTACTGTACCTATATATTCAAACACATATGCTAACTTTGGATTCTAAAAACATTAATTAAGGGAACTGTACCATACCAACTTTATTTCTAAAGCACTTTATACAACCGTAGGACCAAAGTGCTGTACACAAACATAAAATACAGTACAAAAACATAAAATACAGTACAAAAACATAAAATAGAAAGGTCAGGTATAAAAAAAAACACTTAAAATAATAAAATTTCACACAATAAAATTTCACACAATAAAACAAAATCAAACATCTCGGATTACACCAAAAGCCAAAGAAAAAAGATGAGTTTTAAGAAGAGACAGCAAGGGAAGAGGCCTGTCTTATGTCACTCAGAAGATCATTCCAGAGTTTAGGGGCAATCACAGAAAAAGCACGGTCACCTCTGAGCTTAAGCTTAGTTTTCGGGATCTTCAGAAACGGCTGCTCAGCTGATCTGAGAGAACGGGAAGGAGTGTAAAAATGTAGAAGCTCAGTCAAGTAAGGAGGAGAGTGGCCATTTAGAGCTTTAAAAGCGAATAAAAGTATCTTAAAGTCAATTCTATAATATAATATACTGTACTGTGCGGTTAAAATGAACTACCTAAAGTGAGCAGGATTGATCTGAAAAAATTTCAGGTGAAAAAATGTGTGTGTGTTACTGGAAAAATATATTTTCCTAGTAGTTTTTCCACAAGAAGACTAGCCAAACCACTTTTGATGTTTATTTCACCTGTCCACAAAAGTTACCATTTTCTTCTTGTGGAAAAACTACCGGAAAAATATACATTTCCGGTAGTTTTAGCAGAAGAATAAAATACCAGAAAACATATTTTAAGTGTATGTGTTTTAGGAGTTAGCTATTGTGCCAAGTTAGAAATGAGTCTTTCCCCAATAGATCAGTAAATCTGGTAAATCTCAAATTTCCCAGCTTGTTTTCCAGCCTTGAACGCAGCATTTTCTTTGTGAATCTGAAGCACAGTAACAAAAGTCACATTCACAGGCAGCTGATCCGTGTAGGTGGTTTGTGCACGTGTATTTGACTATTTGTATGCACAGGATATTTCCACTTGTGCAAACTGAAATGGGTACATCTGAAAAACTGGTTATGTATTTGCAAAACCTGTGGTACGCTTACTGTATGCATACAAATCTCACAGTACTCTTGTATACTTTTGAGACTGATTTATCTTCATAGATGTGAACCGTTTGCAAACGTCACATCTCTATTTTACACGTTTCACACAATTTCAACATCAACAGACGTATTTATCTCCCTTCATTCATCATGATACATTTATCTCTTAGATCCATCCAGAGTGCAAAGCGTGCACATCCAAACTCTCGTTGGCTTCCTTATATTTTCAATCTGTAATTTTCTCTTCCAAACTTAAAAATTCAGTCTCTTCAATCTTTCAAATCTCCTACATAATGTACGGTACGTAGAAATAAATTTGCACATATGTGGCCACCAGACATTTTGGCCTCTCAGTGTTGTAAATAAAAAAGACTTATATTGTTCACACATCGACAGTTTGAGGCAGGTTTCCGTTAGATGAAGAGAAGTGTCTGTGCTTGCCCTCCCTCCACTTCCTAGAAAAGGTGGGAGTTGCCACGACAACCATTGGCTGCTCTGGCTCAACAGATTCTACTGTACTGTATTGAGTTGTTTCTTTTTTTTATCCTTCCATCATGGCTGCCCCGTACATCCTGAATGATTTGAGTGCTTCTATCTTTGTAGTTAAAAGTCCAGAAAAAGTGACGGGGCAAACAGGAAATGTTTTTTTTTTTCCACCCAAAGTTTCAAAGCAAAGCTTTATGAGTCATTTCTTTCAGGCAGGTGCACTGGAACCCTTAGACATTTCTTCAGAAATGTTTTTCTGTTAAAACCCTGTTCCTGTTCTGCAGAAATTTGCTCAGACGGTCAGAAAGCTGGAGTCTGAGAAGTGTGCCATCCAAAGAGAGATGGACCCCATTCTGACCAAGAAACCTCTGGGCCCCACAGCCTCCACTGTGGCGCTCAAACTCAGCTCCGCCACCAACAAGACCCACAACATCAACATGCTCATTGAGCTTTACAACAAAAAGTACACATTTGATTAATTAAACATAAAAACTATATAATCTCTGGTGTAAGTGTACAGTGTTTGGAGTTTATTTTGTTTGCTCTTTGTCTCCTTTCAGACTTTTAGCCTCAATGTTCCTGGAGAAGCAGAAAAAGAAGATTGATAATTACGTCTCAGGGTTTGAGGACAAACTCGCCAAAGATGGTGTCATCCTTAGTGAAGAGAAAGCTCTTCAGACTCGCATTAATAACCTCCAGGTGTTGAATCATCTAAACCAATTAAAAACGACACATGAAAGTGCAGAGCGCCAAACCAAAATGTAGTTTTCCTTCTCTGTTTAATCTTTCTGATCTCCAACAGGCGATGCAAAACGACGCTCTATCCAACAAAGACGAGCTGAGACAACTGGGCAAAGATCTGGACCTGGTGCAGCAAGCGTGCAGCGCTCTGCAGCAGAGCGCCCACGAGTACTGCCCCGACGTCCGCCGGCAGGAGAGCGAGGTGAAACAGCTGAAGAACAGGGACACAAATGTCAACAATCAGATCCAAGAGAGGTGAGGGGAACGCAAAGCCACCAGCCATTACTGCTATAAATGTTTTACTTGTGTATTTTCTATATGTTTTGCTTTAGGTTGGCTCTTCTAAAGCAAGGAAACAATAAAGTTCAAGAATTTGAAAGTGCGGTACAGTCACTGGATTTTTTCTTGGTCAATTTGCCAAATAACTCGGTCAAACCTACCGACGGTGTGGCAGAAATAAGAGCCAAGGAGAAATCTCAGAGGGTAAATGGGTTTTATTATCCGTCTACAACTTTTCCACAAAGTTTGTTCCTCTTTAAAAAATCTACATGAAAACAAGTGACATCTGTAGGTTGCAAAAGTATGCAGCCCCTTGACATTCTTTCCATTTTGTTGCCTTACAACCTGGAGTCCAAAAAGATTGTTTTAAAAATTCTGTTTATTAATTTAATCAGCTAGCATTTTAAAATGCAAAATAGTATTTTGTTGTGAAACAAACTATATTGACACATATAAAAGGGAATCTGTTGGCCTTCCAGATTTGAAACTGGGACAGAAGTTCACAAGTTTTTCCATCTTTCCTTCAACTTTGGCCAGTTTTTTTTAAAAATCTTTATTCATTTTCAGTTAAAATTGAGTAAATATTAAAACAAAACAAAAAATACAATTTACAAAGAAAATGAAAGGCAGCAGAGCGAAGAAAAAATCTTATAACATCTGCTCCTTTAAAAAAAAAGAAAACATTTATGAAATAAAATACATTTCTCAGTCCCTACTGATGAAACACATCCCCACAGCATGATGCTGCCACCACCATGCTTCACTGTGGGGAGACTGTTGGCTTTGATAGCCAAAAATGGCCGTTTTAGTCACCATCTAACACCTTTATTCTACTTATCTGAGAAGTCTCCGGTGTTTATTTTATTTTTTTGTCAAATTCCAAATGATCTGACATTCTTCCACGCAGCCCAGTTCTGTTGACCTGTTGTAGTGGTCATGTGAACAAACTCCTAACCTCTTGTTGCTTCTCTAATTATTGTCCTCCTTGCCCAGTCCATGAGTTTTGAAGGACGACCTTCTCCTCTTTTAATTTTGTTGTAATGAAACAATTTAATGAAGATCTGTAAGCTTTTTAAAATAAAATAAAAATAAAAAATGTAATAACCCAACCTGGACTGGTACTTTTCCGCAACTTTGTCTCTGACCTGTGTGAAGAGTTCTTGCATGCAAAACATTTTTTTGCAATATTTTTTAGAAAATGTTAGCCCCAGTTTTCACAAATCAATATGAAGTATTTTGTGTTGGTTCCTTAGGTGCAATCCAACTAAACCAGGTTGTAAGGCAACAAAGTGGAAATAATTCTGACGGAGTTGAATACTGTACTTTTGCACCCTTCTGTTAGTTTCTACAGTGATTTCAGTTTTTTTAAACAATGTTCTTGTTTAGAGAGTGGTGGAAGACATCAAGAAGAGGTCTGCTGATTTAGTCAAAGTTAAGGACCTGTCCAAAGATCTGCAGAGCGTTTTAAATGTGAGTTTAGACAACAGCTTTTATGAAACGTTACTTTAGATCTATTATCAAACTTCGATTTTCTTTCAGGAGTATGAGACAAAGTCAAAGGTTTATTGTGGGACTCTGGGCTATGAGGAGGAAAAGGATGACGACAGCTATGAGACACCAGTAAAAACTCCACCTCTGGCTAAGGAGGTTCAGAAAATGGTGCGACTTCAGACAGAAGTGATTTAAAGGTATGTTTGGTCTTTTCTAGTGTTTTAAAGCAAATGTTGGGTTTTTCCTCTGCTGCAGGAGAAAGCTGTACTGAACCACTTCTCTGAGGTGTCAGCTGAAAACAACCAGCGCCTCCACCAGATAGAGACAGCAAAGAACATTAGGGCGAGGGTATGAGCTCGTCACTTCAAAATGCTGCAGCAGTTGTTATTGTCAGTGTTTTCTACAGTCTCATGTGTTGTATTGTCCTTTATTTGTGTGCAGAATGAAGAAAAGGTCAGTCAGGTTGTTGTCAGTCAGCGACTCCAGCTTCAAAGCCAGCAGAAGGACATGGAGGCATCCGATAGTCTGAAAAGGGAGTTAAAGGAAGAGGTTAACAGGCGCTTGATCACTGAGAAAAACTTGGAAACTTTCAGTAAGAGATTTTTGTCTCTCAAGAGTAGAAGAGGAGTGGAGAGGTTGGAGGAGAAGGAGGTGGTGCAGTACTACCGCGATCCCAAACTGGAGGTGGAGCTCCAATCGCTGAAGGCTCGCATGCACGAAGAAGATCTGAAGAAATCAAGAACCCATTCCGAGATTGAAATGATCAATGAGAGGATCATAACCACAGAATTGCAGCTGACCAGAGTCGAACCTAAAATGATCACCAGGGTCCTCACTGAATATGAGAGAGACCCCCAGCTGGAAAAAGAGGCGGTTAAGATTAGAGAAGAGATTCAGAGGATTTGGCTAGAGCTCCAAACAAGAGATTCAGAAACGGTTCACAAGAAAACTGAGCTCACAGTTCTGTCCCAGCAGAAACCAAACATCAGGGAGAAGGTTGTTAAGAAGGAAGTGGTGAGACTCGAAAAAGACCCGGAGATGCTGAAAGCCGTTCTCACATTCCAGGGTGATATCTCAGAGGAGGAGCTGAGGTGCAAGTCTCTGAATGAAATCATTTTTACTACCAGGAGCCAGATAAACAGTTTGGAGAGGGTTATCCACACCATTGAACCCAAAATCATCACCAAGGTGGTGAAGCAAGTACAGCAAGATCCAGAACTGATTGATGAAGCAAAGAGAATAAAAACGGCCTTGGAAGAGGAGAAGGATGAGAACGTTATCCTGATGAAGGACCTGACCACCTTTCAGTTACGTTACAGTGAACTGGAAAGGGTCAAACCTAAAATGGAAATCAAAGAGATTGTCAATGAGCTCTACAGAATTGATCCTGATACTGAAGTGGAGCTGGTCCGTTTGAAAAAAGAACTGCAGGACTTAAGTCGGAACCGTGCCAACGTGGACAAAGACATTGACATTGTGATGGCAACACTGACCACCCTGCGCACTCAGAAGCCCAAGGTGGAGTACAAAGAGGTGACTCAAGAGGTGATCAAAGAAGAGAAAAGTCCAGAGGTCACGAGGGAGTTACAAAGGCTGACCAACCAAGTCTCCCGTCTGCAAGTCAACTATGACACCACCCTAGAGCTGCTACTTCGCCTACGTAAGGAAAGAGATGAGCTGAAAGCTGAAAAATCTAAGGTGGAGACAAACCTTATCACAAAAGAGGTCATCAAGTATGAGAATGATCCTCTTTTGCAGAAAGAAGTTGACAGACTTCGCAGGAACGTTAGAGAGGAGATTCACCAGCGCCGCAGTGTGGAGGAATTGCTCTTTGAGTTGCAGAACCAATACATTACCCTTGAGAGGCAGAAGCCAGAGGAAAAAATTGTGACACAGGAAGTGGTTCGTCTCCAGAGGGACCCCAAGCAGATCCAGGAACATGAAAAGCTGAACAAGAACCTGGATGATGAAATAAAGGCGCGTAGAAAACTTGAGTTAGAGGTTAGACAACTGATAGCGAGGATTGAAGAAAAAGAGAGAAGTCTGGCCGACATGAACGAACGCCAGAGGAAGATCCAAGTGGAATCTGAGCTGCGGCAGATCAAAACTCGCATTTACGAGCTGGAGAATGCCCCGCCACCCGTTGAGGAAAATATCGTCATCGAGGAGGTTCTGAAAGTGGAGCGGGACCCTAAGCTGGAAAAACTCACTGACACTATTCGAGCTGACTTGGAGACAGAGAGCACCAACTACAGCCGCCTAGAACGAGAAATTCGGAACCTCAAGGTCAAGCTAGAAATCCTTCAAAAGGAGAAATCAGTTGAGAAGGTTGTTTACAGAGAAGTCATTCGTGTGGAAAAAGACCCAGCAGTGGAATCTGAGAGGGACCATCTCAGAGAGTTATTATCTCAGGAAAGAAATCTTAGGCAAATGCAGGAAGCCAGCAACCAGAAAATAAGCATCCAGATCAAGCACTTTGAGACCTCAAAGTCTGTGACTTCTCAAGAGGAGACAACTCTCATCTCCCAAAGAGATACTCTGCAAAGAGAGAAGGACGACCTCCTCAGACAGTTCAGAATGCTTGAGTCAGAGAGACAAAACATCAGCATAACCTTCCAGCAGCAGTCCAAACTGATGAGTGAGAGGAACCAGCTGGCACGACAGAGAAGTCTCAAAACAAACTCGGAGGTACAGCGGCTGGAGAAAGAGATCCTGAACGAGAAGGACAAAATACACCAGAGAAACACTCTCATCATCGAGCTGCAGAATGGAATCAAGCATGAGGATCATTCAGAAACTCACACCAGAGAAACAAACCTCTCGACAAGGATAACCATCCTGG
Organism: Garcialebias charrua; assembly: GCA_038048925.1. NCBI lineage: Eukaryota > Metazoa > Chordata > Actinopteri > Cyprinodontiformes > Rivulidae > Garcialebias > Garcialebias charrua. The sequence continues at coordinate 15,132 of JBBPBX010016153.1, read as the reverse complement.
ATCCAGAGACCGGTAAAGACTTGTCTCCCTATGATGCTTACTTACAAGGAGTGATCGATCGAAACAACTACCTTCAGCTGTCGCAGCTGGAGTGCGACTGGGAGGAAATCACCTCAACCGGTCCAGACGGAGACAACACGGTTCTGCAGGATCGAAAAAGCGGGAAGCAGTACTCTGTCAAGGATGCGCTTAAGGGAGGACGCCTTACTGAGTATGATGTGAGCCGTTACAAGAAAGGGAAAATGTCCATTTCTGAGTTCGCCCTTCTTGTTGCAGGGGAAAGAGAGAAGCCGTACATTCCCCCAATAACGCCAAAATCTCCTGCCAAAGCCATTCCAAGCTCTCCTATGAGCTCAATGCCATCACCTCTTAGATCCTCGTACAGCAGCCTGAGCAACCTGAACACTCACCTTACTGGCAGTTCAAGCAACCTCCTTGCCTCATCAGGCGATGAACATTTCCCAATCTCTGGTATATATGACACCACCACCGAAAGCCGCATGTCTGTTAGAAGCGCCCTCACCCGCAAACTCATTGAAGCTGACACAGCTCTGAAACTGCTGGAAGCCCAAGCAGCCACCGGCGGGATTGTGGATCTCACCAAAAAGGACAAGCTCTCTGTCCACAAAGCGTCCGAGAACGGTCTCATCGACTCAGGCCACACGTATAAACTGCTGAACGCCCAGAAAGCCTTTACTGGTGTCGCGGATCCGATGACAAAAGAGCGTCTTGCAGTGGGACAGGCGGCACAGAAAGGGTACATCCCTCCAGAAAATGCCAAGAGGTACATGGAGGCCCAGTACCTGACCGGTGGGTTGGTGAATCCCAATAAAGCAGGCCGCTTAACTGTTGAAGAGGCCCTCTCCACCAAACTGATCAACAGCACAACCGCAGATGAGCTGAAGAACGAGGCTTCCCACACTAAAGAGCTGGTTGACCCGATCACTAAAGAAAAGATAACTTACAAGCAGGCTATGGATCGGTGCCGGAGAGACGTCACCACAGGGCTCTTATTGCTTCCTGCAGCCTCCACTAACGTTTTGAATGCTCCTTCATACTCAAACTTCCGTTTCTAGGAACAGGTTAAAATATTTGTTTGCTATAACCAGAGGTGTTAAACGGTAGAAAATGGAAGCAGAAAAATGTGTTCAAAAATATTAAAAATAAAAATAAATAATGTTTGGTGAAAATTATGCATGAATCTAAATTTTCTTAATGATTTAAGGTTGCTGTAAAAAAAAATGTGTGTGTGGGAGAGTAATTTTTGTTTGATAACATTGTTTTTGTTTTATGTGAAGTTGAATTATTCAAGTGTCAAATAAACTCAAGTTTTACGTTAATTTCTTCGCCCCTTTATTTACAATATTTAACAAAGCAAGTCCAAGTATAAAAACCTTTTAAAGTTCAGAGTATCATAACAACATGGCTTAGGTGGGGCATCTGCTTTGTGTGGTGCCATAGTTCAGATCTTATCAAGTGGAGTTTTATGGAAAGGTTATGAACAATTCTTATCTTGCCTGTTGTTTTGCATTACAGTATGGTAGTATATGGTCATTTGTGAGAAGCCTTACCAACACTGCAGTCTGGGGCACCACCGTATCAATATAGCCTACTGGAATAAGTGTTTAATGTAAAATTGGAAAAAACACATGACTGAAGTTGAAGACATCAGTTTTGCATTACATGTTTAGTTTAGTTTAGTTAATGTACGGTAAAATATGGAAGGGTAGTGCAGTGCCACCCATTGAAAATAATTTTTGGAGCTTACGTGATAATATGTAGTAATTACGTGATACGTATCACGTAATTACGTGATACGTATGTAGTAATTACGTGATAGGCTACGTATGTAGTAATTACGTGATACGTATGTAGTAATTACGTGATACGTATGTAGTAATTACGTGATATTATGTAGTAAAAACGTGATACTTATGTAGTAATAACGTGATACGTATCACGTAATTACGTGATATTATGTGGTAAAAACGTGATACGTATGTAGTACTAGTATCACGTAATTACTACATAAGCCTCAAAAAAGATTTTTTCAATAGGTGGCAGCACTACTCTTCCGTAGTAACACTATAGTGTAAGTTTGAAATTTTTAGCAAAATTGTCCAAGTCAGCTTAAAAAGTACAGCTAGCTGATGCTAAAGCTATGCTAATTTGCACTTCTGTATAGTCCATCCATAAAATTCCATGTAAAATTATTATGAAAACTGAAAGCAATTTAATAATTTATAAAACATTCACATGAGCCAGCTACGATATTTTTGAGATTAGAGTTGCTTTAGGCCAGCAGTTTGGTCTTAGCTCCTCTTGGACTAGCTGTCGGCTTGTTGAGCTAATCAGGCTTTATTCTAACCGGCTGCTAATTAAAAAAAGCTAAAACATTAATTGCACAAAATATAATCCCACTTCAAAAAAATCTTGTTAGCATCAGATGTTTTTGCTAAGATGGTGCTCGAATAAGTTTAAAAAAAAGTAAATAAATGATTTATCTCAGTGCACACTAAGCTGTCTAAAGCACCATAGTACACATAGACCTCTTGGACTTCATCACACTGCGGTTGTCATTGTAAACACACCAGGTTCAGCCTATAGTTCTGCTGGCAGACCGCACACTTCTGTTGTTGGTATCAATATGAAGGACGTCAGTGTCCGTGGTGCACTTCCAGGTAGAACTGGCTCCATATGACGGTAAACCATCTGTAACGATCAGTACTTATGACAAGGTAAAAATCCTGTACTTGATGTACGCAGTGAGTAAACCCAGGTGAGTCACATGCACTGGATTAAGGATACAGATTAAACATGACTCACGTGCACGTAGTGTGATAAGGTTAACCAGGACGAACGAACACTGCCCACGTAAACACACACAACATATCTGTAGAAAATAAATCACTCCTAATAAATCTACATGTACAACGCTAGTTTTATTTATAAATGTGATATTCATGAAACAAATGTGTGCTTTTGTGACCGGCCCTGGTGTGGGAATGTGCAGCCTTTGTGTTGGGTTGCCTGGTTGTCAGATTACTAATGACTGGACAGACTTTGTGGGATTACTGTCTGAAGGCTGAAGTGACCCCCATCCGCATCTGAAGGGGCATTGAGCGATATAATCTGATGGGTCACCTCATCAAGTAGAAGACAAGCAACGCTTCATGTGTTTTCACACACTTCTCTTTTTTTCAGTTTAGTGTCCGGAAAAAGAAAAAGTTAGTGATGTATTTGTGGTCTGCCTCGTCAGTAAAAAGCTGTCTGAACAGCCCAGAGTGCGACAGCAGCACATTCACCACACAGATGGCACTTTAGCTTTGATTGAACATAATTCCTGGCTGACGTATGTGATAATGAACTTCTTCTTTTGTTTCGCTTGGGTGTTGCTGTAATTTTAACCCAGCGCTGAACCTTTACAAGGAACATCTGTACTTTTGTTTCCATTCAGTAGCACCATGACTGATGATGACTGTGCCTCCTTGACTCCACTGTTATTGTGCCAACATTTTTAAAACGCACTGATTCTGTCAGCTCTATTCTGGGTTCTCATATTTTTGTCATGGAAAAAAAAAGTTGTTATCCCCATAAATATGCACAAATCGTTAAAAAAATACAACTAGCATTTTTAAATAAATATACAGGTGGTCCCTGACTTACGAGCGCTCTTACTTACGAGGTTCCGGACTTACGAGCTGGCGAACGAGCAGTAAATTTGTAACGAACATACAAAAAATACTGTACAGCACTTTTATGTGTTTTTAGATGAAAGTGTTATAGCTAACTGTTTGTAAACAAGTTTCTGGCATGTTTATGAACTAGTATGAACATTTGTGATGAAAAACGAGTGTTCGTAGTAGCGCTAGCATAAATTTTCCGACTCACGACCGAAAATCCGGACTTACGAGAACACGTGTTTCGGGTTCCGACGTACGAGATTTCGTGTTACGAGACGATCGTAGGAACGGAACTCGCTCGTAAGTCGGGGACCACCTGTATTCAGTTCAGATTGCTGAAAAAACAATACTACATCTTCTTTGAACTTTTCCCTTTTCAGGGATTGCCACAGTGAGTCATCCTCCACCCTCTCACTCAGACAATAAAAGTAACTGACTGGTTTACGGCCTGCATCTTGCTAGAGGCCATGCCTATAATGTTTACATGTCTACGTCACACATTGTTAATGCCTTATGTGTGCTGCGGGGTTCTACACACAGCAACAGCTTTATTTACATTAAAAATGTTTTTTGTATGTTGTGAAAACAGAAGACAAGAGTTTTCTGTAATGAACCTGCCAACAACCCTGGTCAGGCATCAGTTACAACAAAATGCAGAGCCAGTTATCAGGCCCTGGCTTTGCCAAGTTAAAAGACAACCATGAACTTTGAGCACCATTAATTAAAAATATTTAGGTAAATGTGTGGATATATTATAGTCTCCATCTTCTACCGCTTTAGTTGGGTCACAGATGCAGAAGTCCAGACATCCTTCTCCCCAGCAACATGCACTTTCTAGCTCCTCCTGGGGGATCCTGGGGTGTTTCCAGGCCAGAGAAGATACACAATCCTTCCAGCAAGTTCTGGGTCTTCTCTGGGGTTTCTTACCAGTGGGACGTCCCTGGAAAACGTCTAAAGGGAGGTGTCGAGGAGACGTCCTAATCATGTAGCCGAACCATCTTAAATGATTCCTTATAATCAAGCTCCCCCCAGATGACACCTCACCCTACATCTAAGGCTGAAACCAGCCATCCTACGAAGGAAGATCATTTTGACCATTTAAATCTGGAATCTCATTTTTTCATTATCCAAACCTCATGGCCATATGTGAGGATGGGAATGTAGTCAAACCAGTAATTCAAGAGCTTTGCCTTTGAACTCATCTGTCGTCACCACAACTGACCTCATTACTGAGGACGAGGCCCTAAATCCATTGATCCATCTTCTGCTCTACTTAAACAAAATGCTCAGACATTTAAACTCTGTTTATCCTGATGCACGCTCAAGTATAAACTCTGTTTAATTTCACACTCAGCTACAAACCACCCCAGTGCACCCCACTCCAGGACTCTCATCTTGAGCAAGCATGAAGGCGACAGCGGAAAGGAAAAACTCCCTAATGAGGAAGAAACCTTCAGCAGAACCAGGCTCAGGACAAGCAGTCATCTGCTTCAACCGGCTGGGTTTGAGAGGAACAGATACACAATGGCAGGTCAAGAATCACATTTTAAGATAGAAATAATATCAAATGAAAACTATTCAATTTTAACAAATCATTTAAGGAAACGAGGTCCATTTATCCTCTAGTAGTCTAAGCTTATAACCAACCCTAACTATAGGATTTATCAAAAAGGAAAGTCTTAAAACTGGACAATGTGTCAGCTTCACAGACAGAAACTGGAAGTTGGTTCCACAAGAGAGGAGCCTGAAAACTGAAAGATCTTCCTCACATTCTGCTTTTGTAAACTCTAGGAACCACGAGTAAACCTGCAGTCTGAGAACAAAGTGCTGTGTTAGGCCATGGTCCTCTATTGGAAAAGAGTGGATTGTTCTCTTCAGGTCAAGGGTGAGGTTCTGCCTCAGGTGGAGTATTTCAAGTATCTCAGGGTTTTGTTCACAAGTGAGGGAAGAATGGAGCGTGAGATTGACAGACAGATTGGTGCAGCGTCTGCAGTATTGCGGACTCTGTACCAGTCCATTGTGGTGAAGAGGGAGCTGGGCTGTAAAGCAAACCTCTCTGTTTACCAGTCGGTCCACGTTCCTCTCACCTCTGGTCATGAACTCTGGGAAGTGACTGAAAGAATGAGATTGTGGATACAGGCAGTTGAAATGAGTTTCCTCCGCAGGGATCTGGACTCTCCTTTAAAGACGGGGTGAGAAGTTCAGTTATCAGGAGAGACTCAGAGTAGAACCACTGCTCCTCCACATCAAGAGGAACCAGTTGAGGTGGTTCGGGCATCTGGTAAGGATGCTTCCTGGGCATCTTCCTAGGGAGGTGCTTCGGGCATGTCCGACTGGGAGGAGACCCCAGGGAAGACCCAGGACACGCTGGAGAGACTATGTCTCTTGGTGGGAACACCTTACAAGAAGAGCTAGAAGAGGTGGCTGTGGAAAGAGATGTCTGGACCTCCCTGCTCAAGCTACTGCTCCCACGACCCAACTTCAGAACAAGCGGAAGATGATGGATGAATGGATGGATGGTCAGTTGACAGCTCTGCTCCTTTCTTTACCTGAGTGTCCAAGACATGGGCTGCAGGTCTGATGACACAATTACAAACTCAGTCAAGGACCTTTGGCCTGGTCCCAAGTCTACAGACCACCGTATGCTCGAACAGCATTCATTATGGACATCCCATTGCCTACCACAGAAGTCCAATAACAGAACTTTGTTCGGGTTCAGATCAGGGAAGTTGTCCCACCCAATCACCCCCTCCAGATAACTGTCATTGCCCACACAGGCATTGAAATCACCCAGTACAGTATATAGAACAAGGGAATCCCAGGACGGCACCACTTCCAGGACAATGTCTCCAGGAAGGCAGAGTAATCTGACCTGCTGTTTGGTGCATAAAGTATGCTGCTGATTTTTTTAAGCTGCTGTTTTCATACCCATCTGCTCACAACAGACTCATGTTCATGCTGCTGTTTAATACACATTATATTATTATGGTTTAGTGTATATCTCAGATCCTTGTACTGCATACTGTTTCTTTTTTATACTTTATATTTTTGCTATTTTTGGGTGTAACTGGGACCTTGAGTACACAGTCTCATTCCACCTCAGGTACCACGTGATGTGAATGACAATAAAGAAACGTGCACCTTGACCCTTGAAACAGTCCTTCTTGGTTTGGATGGGTAAAAGAAACAAACATTCACCTTGGTGGTTGATTTCTTTAAAAACATTTATAAGGGGGGAAAAAAAACGATCATTTCCGATTAAAAGCTGCAAATACAAACGGACTTGAAAGCAACACGAGACTCACTCTGCAGAACTTCCACTATTTTACAATCACACACATTTGAATGTTAAGTTTTGGACCCTGGCATGGTTTGTTAGTGGGCATCAATGGTGATTAAAGAATAACAGAACACATGCATGTTTGATTCTTCTTTACGACTCTTCTATTGCATCTCACTAAATAATTAATACCTTTTGCATTTACTGCAGTAATTTTTGCGTTGACTCTCCAAGTTAGTCCTTCAGAGGACGGAGCAGCCCGCCGTGTAACATTAAAGGATTAAAATCGGAGTCAGCTGCCTGAGTCCATATTAAAGCTGCATTGATGTTTCTGGTGTAAGATTCTGCTACAAATAAACTACAATCAAACATAAAGCCTACAAATTGTTAAAGATAGTAAAAAGGCCTGGGTTTCTTGAAGGAATGCAAATCACCTGCAGCTTTTTGAGTTTTACACTGAGAGCATGTGATGTAGAGAAATGACAGAGTTGTAGTCGTTTAGCTCAAACATTGAAAACAAGGATGTGTTAGCCCTTGGAGTATTCAGAATGACTGTCAGATACAACCACGTCAAGTTTTACACAATAACTGTCAAAGTATTTGCAGAATAACGTTTCAGTTTCAATAAAATCCACCCAGTGGTTAGTTGGATATTTTGCTAACAGATCAATATGGTTGACTCAGAGGACAAAGATTTAAGCACAAACACAGAGAATAAGGTGGTGATCAGTCTCAGCTACTGCCACACCAAACCGTAGCTCCACATCTGTGAAAGTGACTGTGCTTTAGCCATCGTATTGTTTTCTAAGGTTGATTGTTTGTGGTGGCCATCTTGAATGAGATTGTCCAAAAAGCAGCTGTAGATGTATAAATCTATCATTTTCTGATTGTTTCAATGAAATCAGTCCTGTTATTCACAAGATATTTTGCTAACAATACAAAACAAACATGTACACAAAATTATTGTTTGCCCTTTTTCCAGTGGCACCTCCAGAATTTGTTTTAATGGGGGCCATGTGGGGGGCCACCGAAAACCCTGGGGTGGCACAGCAAAACCAAAATGCCAGAAGAGAATTTCAGATTTGTTACGTCACATACAGATATTTAACAACTACAGCAATAAGGTAGTTTGATAGTTTGATAGTGGGGAATCACCTTCTGATACACAACATTTAGTTTAATTTTACGTACTATTGATATTATTTATTGAGAAAATCACAGCCACTATTCAGCTTATTGAAGCTTGTCCTTTAAGTTTGTATTTGTTTAAAAAAATGTATAAAACCTATTGGGAACCTGCTTCCTGGTGTGGTGGAAGTTGGTTTTAGACTAGTTGTCCTTAATCAGGGGGACACCACTTTAAGTTTGTAATTTTAAGTTAAATATATTTGTGTTTTTAATTCCTAACTGATCACAAACTATGTTTGTTTTTATGTTTACGAGGTTTTAATAATCCTGAATCGCTAGAATAAATGAAGGATGCACACAAAGCACAAGCTTGGGACTCAAGATAAAACTGTCAGGTTAAGTGGGGGGGCAGTGGGGTGGCCACCAATTCTTTAGAGGTGGCTGTCCCCCTCAACCACCCCTCTTGGTGACACCCTGCGTTTTGCTTTCTGTATCACCAGAGGTAGAAAATCAATCATTAAATATTTTGTTCAAAAAAAGTGATTGAAAAGAAGCAAATAAGGAGCACGACCTTCCATCTTTAAAAAACAAAAAGGTATAAAACATTTTATTGACATTCTGTTACTGCAAAAGAAGCAAACGCACACGGACATCGTTGACAAAGTCTGTCTTCGCAGTGGAAAAGATCTGAAACGTGCAGGCTTACATGCAGGTTCACACCACGTCAGGTCAGTGGATCTGCGGCACGTTGACGAGCAGCAAATCCTCACCAGACGTTCACGACAGCTAAAGCCCCTGCCGAGCAGCCGAAGGAGCTACTGAGCGGCTAACGCCTGATGACGGCTGACGTCACGCTGTGTGGAAAGCACTGGAAGGTGTTAAGCAGGAAACAGCTTACTGTGCAGCCAGAGGTCTAAATGCAACACGAAGCTCGCTCGTCACTTTCTATTTCTTATACAAGATTACACAGAAAACACTTGGCAGCACGGGCTATTAGTCTTGTTTACTGAGCAGCAGGGTTCAACAAAAGTCCAATGCAGGTGGTCCCCGACTTACGAACTAGTTCCGTTCCTACGCACCGTTCGCAACCCGAAAATGTGTAAGTCGGAACGCGTTACACGTGGCGCTCGTAAGTTCGGATTTTTGGTCGTAAGTCGGAAAATGTATGCCGACGCTGCGCCGCACACCCGTTTATCAACATGAGACTGAACAAGCATACATACTGGTTCATAAACATGCACAGAACTTTATTTACAAACGGTTAGCTAACACACTTTCATCTAAAAACATATATCAGTGCTGTATTTACTAGGCATGTAATGGTACAAGTGGGTGTACCGAACCGTTTCGGTACACCACGTTCGGTTCGGTCCACCTGCGTACCGTTTCGTTTTTTTTTTCCACTCATTAAATGTTATTAACAGGGGAATATATGCACCGCGGAACAAAATTTCCTGGGCGCGTTTCAGCATGGAGCTATTATCGCGTGGCACACGCAGCTTTTAGCCGTTAGCATCTCGTGCGGTCTCCTGTTTGTGAACGTTATAGCTTTCTTGTTAAAAGACGAGCGCACATTCAAAGCTGTGTGGACTTTGTTTCATGAAGACTCTGCAGCAGCACGTCTAACGTGAACGCGCTGGAAACTATGTCATCCGAACGTGAACGAAGAAACAGCAGCTGTATTAAAACTACTTCATCAGGTAATCAGAGCGGTCCAGAGCAAACACAAGCTGTATGAGTTTTTAAATCTCTGAATCTGTCTGAACGTTGTTATATGCACAGGGTTTAAAGTTACTGAGCGTCGCTATGAGACATTCATCACGTCAACACTTCAAAGAGTTCAGCTCTTTATGAAAAAACTAACTGATGTTGTCAACATCTAGCCCTGGAAGTCCTGAAGAGTGAGAGATTCAACCGTTCAAGAGATATTGTTCTTTTATTATTATTATCTAAATAATCTTTTTTTATTTAAAATCATAATCTTATTAACTTTTTTTTTTATACCTCTTTGTGTTTTATTTCCAGTCTGGGACAGAGGTAGCTGCTCTCTCTTCCACTTCAGGGACAGACATCCACCAGAGATCACCTGCAGCTAAGAAGTGTGTGATGACTGAACTGAACTCTGAACTGTTCCAACACCTGCACCAAGAAGAGGTTGTGAGTACAGTAATGAGGACAAATACAGCAGCGGGTGAATACAGCCACACTGATGCTACTGGACAAAAACTTGATTAGTTAGATTGTAAACAGTCTGTTGCTGCTTATTGTTCTGGTTCTGACTGTTATTGTATTTATTAAGATTTTTATTATTGTTCATATAGTTTATTTATTGTAGAGTGCTGTTTATTTAAAATATCATCCAAATGGGTCACTTTTATTTATTACTACAATACAATACAAATGTATTTTTGGCATATTTTCAAAATAAACATTTTGTAAGTCTTTATTTTGTCTTTTTTTTTGTGTGTGTACCGAAAATTAACTGAACCGAGCCCTCCTTGTAATTGAACCGAATCGAAATGGGATTTTAGCGTACCGTTACACCCCTAGTACAACAGTACTGTTCGTAAGTCCGGAACGTCGTAAGTCGAGGCCGTCGTAAGTCGGGGACCACCTGCAAATGAGCAAGTAAAGCAGTCGCTGACAACTTTCTGTCACGAGGCGCACGGGGTTTCAAAGAAGTCATACGTCCACGTGCTCGTCAGTCTTTGTGAGCGGCAGGGTCAGGAGATGCTGCGGGAACCGGATGGCCTCGCTGTTGCGGCGCATGTAGGCGTGGCCGTTGATGGGGTACCACATCTCGGTGAAGGTGAGGTTGGCCACGGTGATGGCGCAGCGGCCCAGCACCTTGAAGCCCGACTTGCTGTAGAAGGGAATGAGGAAGTCCTCGCACATGAGCACGGCCCGGCGCACGTTGGGCAGGCAGCGCAGGTACTGCAGGTAGCGCCACATCAGGATGGGGCCCTTGCCCTGCTGCCTGAACGTGCGGTGGACGGCCAGGATGTGGATGTGGACGGTGGAGCCGCGGGGCTTGTGGAGGGTCAGCGCGTCCTGAGCGGCGTGGAAGAGACAAACAGGGATTTGAACATTTTAGTCGTTGTCGAAAACATTTTGAAGACATTTTTGACGAACGTCGCTGCAGCTCCGTACGGACGAGCCCCAGTATCCATCGGCTTTCTTCTGAGAGAACCAAAACCAAAACGGTAACCACACACCTGCGTCTCTGAAGCTACAGAGAGACAAACAGGAAGGCAGAGTAGAAACTAAAAGTATCAGCTCTGCTGAAAAAGTTTCATGTCGGGAAAAATTACAAATTAAAGTGACCCTTCAAATTAAAAGTCTGAGCTTAAATAAGTGCTGGTGAAGATTCTCAGTCATCCAGGACATGATAAAATCAAAAAAAGATGTTCAATAAGAAACAATTGGAACTTTATTTGTAGCAGAAGATGTTTTGCCCTTCATCCAAAAGAATTGAGAAAGCCTTTTGGATGAAGGGTGAAACGTCTTCTGCTACAAATAAAGTCCAGTTGTTTCTTATTGAACACCTTTTTTTGAGCTTAAATATGGTTTGGATGTTTGCAACGTGCACTGAGGGGATGTGAAAAATTAAAAACTATAGTTTTTTTTTTAGTTTAGTTTATTGAATTTATTGATTTTTTAATAATAATAAAAAACATATATAGTACGAAAAAAAATATATAAAATGAAATGGAGCAGAAAGAAAAAAAAATCTTATTTTGTCTGCTCCTTTTTAAGACAATCAATTCAAACAACAATTATCTTTCAGTAACAAAACAAAAGTGAATAACTCATCTTAATTTCTTATTTAAATATATTACACATATAAAAACTTAATTTTAATCATATAAAAACTACGACAGATATTCAAATGTCATTTTGGTTACATAAAGTCAAAGTTTTCGTGACCTGTTTAAACTGTGAATGATGTTATAGTGTGAAATGTCTGAGTGGTGGAGCTCTAAAGAGACTTTCTTCAAAATCTTATTGTTGACTTTCAGAAAACGGTTTGCTTTATTTTAATTTATTATTTTTTATAGGTCAAATTGATGTATAATGTACAATGTAGTGGTCAGAGCACACTGTTCCTGTTTATGAGATGAGTCGTGAAGCTGTGGGAGAAGAAGCAAATAAAGAAAACGTGAAGCTGAATGGGCGTGGGTTGGGACCGGGGTGTGGGTGTTCTCACCGTGGTCAGCCTGTCCTGGTCCCAGAGCGAGCCGATGATGAACGCCACCAGCCGGCCCTCCTCGATCCAGCCCATGGACAGCTCGGGACACAGCGTGAGGAAGTGCCGCACCTCGTCCAGGTGGAGGGGGCACTCCCCTGACGCCGAGATAAAAGCTGGAACAGACGAGAGGAGCAGAAGGAGAACGTCAGCGCAGACCTGCCTCAGGCCGTGACCTCTGACCCCGCCTCGCTTACCTTCCCTCTCGATTTCAAACACGCTGATGGCATCCTGCGTGTTGAGCGGCCGCACCTCGCTCGCGGGAAGCGTGTGTCTCCGCTGCATCCCGGGCGAAACCGAAGGCAAAGCCTGCATTGGTTTGATGAAAGGCTGTGCGCCCACCACAGACATCACCCTCTTGTCTTTCCCCTGGGACAGGGGACAACACAACGGCTCTGTGGGAGTACTTATGGGCCGGTTCTGACTCACAGGCTCATCTGCATTTGATTTTTTTATGATATGAATGAAACAAGTGTCTGTGTTGAGCCCTGCAATTATCAGTGATTGGTTCTGATCGCTAAAACCAACAAAAAGGATAATTATCTAAAACCATCAACAACCCTCTGCCTATTTATAGCAGCTTTGTGGCAACGCGTTTGATTACTGTAATTTAACGTCTCACGTTGAGAACAGCATTGTCTTCAAACGTGTGGCGATGAAACAAACATGAGCTCAGAATAAGGAGCAGACACTTTTCATTCATTCATTCAACCTTTATTTATACACGTACCTCACAGATGGACGGGCCTCGGTGAAGGTTTCAGCTCTGCGTCTCTCCTGCAGCCCGTCGCTCTTCAACAGGGACTGATTATTACTATGAGTCACATGAGAAAGGATTTAAGTTGTTTCCATAACTAGTCTCATCAGACTCTTTATCTCCTGCCTGACTAGAGCTCACGCTCACTTCCTGTCCAAGGTGGCCCAGAGAAAGTTAATCCAATTTTAACGTGCTACTCCGGACACTTCACTCGGGAAGCTCCATTCAAAGAAACCACGTGGTTTTATTTCTGTCATGTATTGGATTGACAAATAGATAGTTTTACTGGCCCAGCAAAAGACAAAAAATACATAAATGAATAAAAATAAACAACATATGTTCAAAAAAATTCCCAAAGATGGATGGTTTGGTTTAGTGTCCTCCATACAGAGAGGACTTGGAAATATACCCCCATCCGTCTATCTGCCTGTCCTGTGAGTATGAAAACTTGAAAAAAAAAGAAGAAAAGTACGGTATTTTCATTTTGGTGTGCAGCAACATCTAGATGTAAGAAAGGTTACTACCAAAAATTGGGTTGGCACGTCAAAATCCAAGATGGCCACCATCGTATAACTAACCAGAATAATTAAACTATGCTTAGTTTTTTTTGCTTAAAATTTAGTTTACTTAAACGACTGGGGGTGGCCGCAGGTTAATTTACAGTGGCCAAGGCCACCATTGACCACCCCCTGGCTCCGCCATTGAAGCTGCTGGTGGATAAAATTGCTCCCTCAACTCGCCTGGATCTGTTGCTCTGAGCCGCCTAAAAAAAAAAGAAAAAGAAAAAGAAACAAACAACAACAAAAAAACTAACAAACATTTGTTCTTATACACAGTATAACTTGTACCCACTTGAATATCTGGCAACAAAAAAAACATTAATGTTTACTTACATTTTCTGTTTATTTCCAGTCCAGAAAAACACTCATTTTGAAAGTTACAAACATCCACCATTGAAATTCCTCAGTGATGGGGACATCGATGTACCACTTGTTAATTATTGGTAATCAGCCAACAGCTGCTTCTGAATCAGCACTTTGGTTGGCCTTATCACTGTTTTAAGTGCTCTATTAAAATGGTATGGTATGGTACGTCTCTTCAGTAGGAGGTCCAACATGGAGGCTCTGGATGGATTGTGTTCACACTACTATTTATTTATTTTTGAAGCAAGCCTATTCTGCCTCCACATGATTCTGTCTTTAATCTTAGTTGATATCATTATTGATTTTACTTGATTTTATCACTTGTTTTATTGTTGTAGCACTTTGAGAATTTTATTAATGAAAAGTGCTGTATAAATTGAATTTATTATTATTATTATTATTATTATTATTATTATTATTACTACTACCTTTGTGTTCAGATAAAAGGAGGTCCAGACCATCTCCCAAGATTAGGGTATTTTTCTGAAGTCTGTCACATCTGCAGTTACTGTTGTTCCATTGCAATCAGATCACTGAAGATGGATCTCAGGTGTGAACAGGCCCAAAAGGTTCCTGATGATGTCACCACATCTGTGTTTGTATGCCCATCTGTTTTAAAGCATTTGAGTGACTTCATTCATTTCAGTTTGGTGTTCGGATTAATTAAATCCATTCAAGTAAACAATACACATCTGTTATATAAACTAGTTCAACTTAGAACTTAGACAAACACGTTTTCTTACTTTGTGTTGTTGGTGAAACATCCCAGTAAAATGTATCTTAGAGAAAGAGACGTGAGGATATGAAGAGAGCAAAATGTCCCCTGCTTTACTTCTGTTTAGTTCTGGACCAACTGCTTAGTGCTGCATTTGGATCAACCAATGCTTGAACCTGACGAAAACCACATCTATAGATCTGTTGCCTGAACTAGTACTGTTAATGAACTTTTACTAAATATTATTGGCTGAGTTAGAGAAAAGATGCAGATGAAGTTTGGATGTATTGTTCCATCCATTCTGCAGGATGACAGAATTAAACTAATAACAGACCTGGACAGATTTTAGTTGTTAAACACGTGTAAGAAACTTCTGCATAATATATCCACTTTATGTGGA
>JBBPBX010016152.1:28238-48527 GCA_038048925.1 Garcialebias charrua | reverse complement strand
CTGTATTCTTTCCCTGGTCTCTCTACTTTGGCCAAAACATCTCCCACTGCACGAATAATGGACTCCACTGAACTGGTATGTCCAACAGCATCCCACTAGGTTTTGACAGATTCCGGTTGATCTCCATTAGAAGCTGGACTCTGCGTTGCTGCAAAAATCGGCCAGCAGAGATCAGTAGCAGCATGATGCATTTCAGTTGGGATTCTGCTTGGGTCAACTGGTTCTCTACTTTCACACAAAACCATCAACCGACCCAGCTTCTGGTTGTACATCCTGCCCCTCACTTTGACTCGACCCAGAATTTTTACCGTTTGCAAAGTCTCTTCATATTAATGTTTCCCCAGAGGTTTTCATTTATTTGATAATATGGGATGGTTTTATTTTAATAAAATGTTTTTTTCAACATTCACCAATTTTGTTTTTACTAAAGTATGAGCTGTGAGTTGTAGATGAACGAATGAAATTAAAACAGATACACAAATATTCTCACAAAGAATAACTCAACACTAACAGATAATATAGTGTACTACTGTAACTTTATTTACACATAACTACAGAAACACTTGGTTCATTGTTATCCTTTTTTTTTCAAACAATATGTTCATTTGAACAGTCAGAAAAAATATTAAATTCATTGATTCATTTTCATCTCCATGCTCTGTCCAGTTGTAGTATTTCTGCATATTTTGATGTCTTGATGCACAAACGTAGCTTTCTGCAGCATCAGTCCTGATGTTCTACAGATCCTGAAGATGTCTCCATCTGTTCTTTAACAATATAAAGGTTTGTTCTCCTCCACCTGGGTACACTCTTCAGGTGAAGACATTTCTGTGGATTGATGATAAAACACACAGACACACACAGTATATATCATATGCAGTATACTGTATATTAAGACAATGGGTCAACACCTCCTCGTGCACGCTTCTGGATGTCCAGGTGTTGTAGGTCTGGACGCAGAGGACATCTGGGTCCATTATGGGCTGAATGCTGCATCCACTTTGTCACTTCCCTCATCAGAACCACAGAAAATCAACAGATTTACATCAAAGAATATTGTTGAGTACTATTCTTTTTGTTGATGCAATCTTACCTGCTGTGATGTGAAAGTCTGGGTTGTACTAGTGGTTCAGGAAGAGCCTCAGGTGATGGACTGGAGACCTGGAAACCTGAAAACACAAACAAAATAAAGTAAAAGAATAATATATTTAACAGATAATTTAAAAGGGACTAATTTTTTAAACTATAAATTAATGTTGAATAATTATTAGAAACATTAACTAATATATTACCATTTCAGTGGTGTGAAAACTATTTACATGTAGAATTCCTTCTGACTCTCATATCAGCTGCTGTGTAAGACCTCACAGAGCTGCTCACTTCCTGAAGTGAAAAGTCTCCAAAAACCAGCAGGAGCTGAAAAAAAATTATAACCTGCTGTTTACTGGAAATAACTTTGGCTTCTCTGGAGTCAAACCGCTAAAATATAAAGTTTTAGATGGCTAAATTGGACGGGTCGCGTTATCTTGTCCATTGTAAACAAGGTGCGCATTTGACGCGAGTCTTGAAGTGACGTCATAAGCGCGCGACGGGGAAACCCCGTATTTATCGTGTGAAAAAAAGGCGCTAATTTTAAACTGTTTTTGAGAGGAATTTTCATTCATTTCACATTGTTTTAGCAAAAACGATCAGAGGTCAATCTTAATATATATACTGTATATGTTGTGCCATTTTATGGAAAGTTAAAAGATGATGTCAATGGAGCTTTAAATCAGAGCTATTCAACTACTGTATTCAGGCATATAAGTCACAGTTTTTTTTTGCAAAGATTTGTCAGTCCCGCGACTTATAAGCTGAAGCAACTTATATACTGTACGTTATTATTTTCCATATTCATAACACAGTTTTTGACTGACACTTTAAATTTCGAAGAACTGCAATAGCGAGGTCTCCCATGCGCACTCGCTTCACTCAGCTGGTGCAGGTGGAGGAATGCTGGAGAGCTCGCGGCTCCAGACACGATGGATGTTTGGCTGGATTGATGGCACTGCACCGCCCAGGCAAAATGACCATTTTGACCATTGACTATTGCGCCGCTCAAGGTGGCTGCATGTTGGAGTAGCTCTCTTACATTCATTCTGAGATTTTGATTGTGAAAGCTTTAATTACTCTTCTTTTCTGGATGTAAATCACTTTTTTTGGATGATTACATCCTCTGGTGTCATATGCTGTGCAGCTGGAAAGATTTTTACTGAAACCTTTTTTACTTTTGGACATTTTTTTATGATGCGTAACCATAACAACAAGGTGGTTTTCTACAACTGGAGCTGCTGATTAACATCTCAAAAGCTCAAATAATACCTCAACTACAGCCCCAAATCTCAAATGAGTTAAAAAGGAGGCACCGTGGATGCATTACCATCTACCTGGAGGGGATGCTCGAGTGCCTGACTGCCGAAATCTTGGAGGTGGTGGGAAATGTGGCTTGTGACAATAGGAGGACCGAGATTGTCCCCCAGTACTTGCAGTTAAAGCCCCCAGTATACTCTGGCGTACATACGTCCGCACGGATGTACGCACGTATTGTACGCAGAGGTTGAGGCTTCATGCTCCAGCGTCCACCCTGAGCGGCTGCAGTGAGCTCCACAGACAAGAAGTTTTTACCTTAGGGACAAATTGAAGTCGCTGACTGGTCATTTGCTGACACGCCTACTGGATTGATTGACAGGTAAAAAAAATAAAACACTGGCAGCCTCAGCCGCAGCGGTGTTCTGTTTATATGTTGTTAATAAAAAAATAAAACAGGGAGCGCTGGTCCTGCAGCCCACACATCAGACCAGCCCATTAGGAAATCTCCAGACACCTCCCGCAGCCACGCTGGACCTGATTTTAATTAGCTCATGACAAATTCCTTAATTTCTCACCATTACAGTCATAGCATCAACGGAGGAGGAAGAGATCCCTTGCCATTTGGCAAAAAAAAGAAAAGGCCAGATCAGATATGAAGAAGGGAAATTTAATACATTGGTGTTATATGCAAAACAGTCCATCACCGGGGCAGTTTATTGTGCGACACTGCGTACGCGGTCGTAAAACTTGAGTTTTGCGCGGACGTGCCCTGCGGAGGTACGCGCGTGCCTCCGCGTTTGGACGTATACGGAAGTATACTGGGGGCTTAAGTCTGCGGCATGCTGGGCTCGGCAGTCTGCTAGGAGAAATGTCCATTGCTCTGGGAGAAGTTCTGCCCGGCATTCAAGCATCATGTCTGCCCAAGAGGACCGAGAGGTCTGCTGGGTCTGGATGGATGGATCGGCATCTTCAGCCAGTTTCTTTGGATCTGCTGTGGGACGGACTACTAAAAGAGATCCTTCCTATAAATCCATCAGCATCTAGATAGAACAACTCTAATGAAACAAGATGAGCTACAACAACAACTGATTTCTCTTTGGGATTAATAAAGTATTTTTGAATTGAATTGAATTAAAGTGCATTATTAATTAAAATTTAAACTGAGACACACGTTTGCTATGATGTCGAGCAAACAAATAATTGTTTTTAAGTGTTAATCTTGTGTTTAATTTCAAAGAACTGTAACCAACGAGTCCTCCCAGGTGTGCTCGCTTCACTCAGCTGGTGCAGGCGGAAGAATGCTGGAGAGCTAGAGGCTCTGGCCGCGATGGATGGATGGCATCATGCCACCCAGGCGAAATGAATCTGTTTTGACCAGTAAATAAACTCATAATAAATGCAACAGGTCATCAATGACGCATAATAAATGTGACATGTACACCGAAGCAACATATATGTGTTTTCCCTCTTCATGGTGCTTTTTTTGACTGATGTGACTTATACTGTAGAGTAACTTATACACCAGAAAATATGGTAAACTGCTCAGGGGCCACAGTTACAGTTACAGTTAGCCAACTAAAGATGGCTGCCACGGACGGACGTTCGACGGAACGCTGCGCCACGTAGGAGCTATCAAACAACTAATCCATTCAAATATTTCAAACAATAAGTTCTAACCTCGTACATTCATGTAAAAGAAAAAAGGGGAAACTTACGGCACACAGGAGGACATTCAACTTGCCTGGAGAGGAGCGACTGGGTTGTCGTTTCCTGTAAGGTTGGGCCTTGGCCTTCGGCTAAAAACTGGGAAGCTACCTAGCCGAAGCTACCTAGCCGAGGGGCTATCTGTGGAGTTGGCCTCGTCGGGATGAGCGAGCGACGGCGTGGGGCTACTGAGGAGACCATCTGCTGAGGCTGTGCCCGCTTTGCAGGGTGAAGATTGAGGTCTGCGGCCGTTGGGTCTAAGTGCCACTGGGAGCCGGTCTTTGTAGGAGGATTTTGCGGGCTGCTGGTGGTCATTTGAGCCACCGTAGTTTCTTCCTTCCCTTTTTTTCTGGCGCTGGATTGGTGTGCAGTAGCCACTGGCTACCATCAGAGGGCAGAAGTGGCCAAGGATCGGGCGTCGGCTTTTCTCGGCTGTGTACACATCTACAGGTTGTGAGTAAACTTAATAATGTCAATTAAATCCAGACGTGGAAAGAAATATCTTTTGGATGAACAAGGTACAGAAATGGAGGACATTAAAAGGTCATTGGACTTTATGAGTATGGAACTGTCTAAATTGACTTCTAAACAAGAACTATTACATGGATTGTTAGAAGAAGTGAAACAACTCAAATTCCAAATGAATGAAAAGGACAAAAAAATAACTGAACTAGAAAAAAAAGTTGACGATATGGAAAGAAATGCGAGATTGGAGAATCTGATTATAACTGGTTTAACAGTAAAACCGAAGACTTATTCAAAAGCTGTGAAGGGTCCGGTAACAACAGAGGATGCATCTCATCAAGAAATACAGACATTGGAAAACCAAGTTATATATTTCTGGAGGACAAAAACTTTAATATCGAACACGAGGATGTATCAATCTGCTATACTTTGCCAGGACAAGATAAAATCAAACCAGCAATAGTAGTTAGATTTGTAAGCAGGAAACTTAGAAATAATGTGTTGATGCAGGCAAAAAAACTACAGGGCACAAAGGTATATATAAATGAGCATCTGACAAAACAGAATGCCAGCATTGCACGGCAGGCAAGGTTGTTAAAAAAACAAAACAAAATAATATCAACATGGACGAGAAATGGATATGTTTGGCTAAAAGTTAACAAACAAACACAACCCAAAATAATAAAGGAAATGAAGGACTTATGGATGACGAAGGGATTGAGAAATGCTTGTAAAAAGAAAAACTATTTGTACTCCTGTTTCCTGAAATGTAGAACACGAGAAACTGAAGATAGATATAAACAATATAAAAACAAATTAGTTGGGATTATAAGAAAACATAAGAAAGAATATTATAGTGACTTATTGAATAAAAGTAATGGAGACATGAAAGCTACATGGCGGGTAGTGAATAATGCTTTACAAAAAAATACAAATAAAACAAGCATTTCACAAACCTTTACAATGGATAACAAGAAAGTATACGATGAAAATGTAATTGCAAATGGATTTAATCATTACTTTGTTGACGTTGGAACCAACCTTGCTGCAACGATACCTAAGGTGAATAAGGATGTGAATTATTTAATTGATGATTACCCTGAAAGTATGTTCCTGCATGGAACTGATAAACATGAAATAATGAATGTCATTAATACATTTTTGGACAAAAGATAAAAGGATTTTATGGATATGGATATGATGTTTGTAAAGCACATACTGGGTCATGTAATCGAACCATACAGTATATATGCAATTTATCATTTACAAAAGGAGTATTTCCTGACAGAATGAAGGTGGCCAAGGTGATACCTCTGTTCAAAGGAGGTGACAAATGTGAGTTTAATAATTATCGACCGATATCCTTGTTACCACAGTTTTCTAAAATATTGGAGAAATTATTTAGTAACAGATTAGACCAATTTATTGAAAAACAAAATATTTTAACCAATAGCCAATATGGTTTCAGAGCAAAAAATTCAACATCCATGGCGCTTGTGGACTTTATTGAACAAGTAACAACTGCTGTGGACCAAAAACAGTATTGTGTGAGTGTGTTTGTTGACTTAAAAAAGGCGTTTGATACGGTCGATCATAACATTCTTTTTGAGAAATTGTATAAATATGGTATCAGAGGATTGACTCTGAAGTGGGTGTGCAGTTACTTAAATAACAGGAAACAATTTGTGCAGATAAATGATATAAGATCGGATTACAGCAAAATTACATGTGGAGTTCCTCAAGGATCTGTAATTGGTCCAAAGTTGTTCATCCTGTATGTAAATGATTTGGTTAAGGCGTCTAGTCTCCTTAAATGTGTTCTTTTTGCAGATGACACAACTTTTTTTTGTTCTGGTACGAATATTGAACAGTTATTGAAATTAATGATGATTGAGTTTAATAAAATTCTAAATTGGTTTAGACTCAACAAAGTATCGTTAAACTTAGATAAGACTAATTATATGATATTTAGCAATAAAAATAAAAATATTGATGTTTCATTCAAGATTGACAATTCAGAAATCTGTAGAGTATATGAGGCAAAGTTTTTGGGTGTCATCATTGATGATAAATTATCATGGAAGCAACACATAAATTCAGTTAAAACGAAAATATCGAAATCTGTTGCAATTTTTTATAGAGTCAGGTATCTACTGAATGATAAAGCTTTGTGTTTGTTGTACAATACAATTGTTGTGCCACATTTAATTTACTGTATTAATGTTTGGGGAAAAGCATGTAAATCAATTACAAAGCCCATTTTTATATTGCAGAAGAGAGTTATAAGAATTATCAAGGGTAAACATTATTGTCATCCATCAAATATATTATTTTGTGAATTGAAGTTTTTGAAGTTCCCTGATTTAGTGGATTATAACATCTTGTCATTTATGTATAGAGCGCATCATAATGCATTGCCTTCTAATATCCAAAATAATTATGTGAAAAGATCCAGTAATTATAATCTTAAGGGGAAAGATGTTTTTCTTAAACCGCAATTCAGAACCAGTTTGAAGGGAAGATCTACCATAATTCAAGGTGTTAGACTGTGGAACGATTTAGAGTTATCTGTTAATCTCAATATTCAAGAAACTGGTAAAAGTCCATATGCAAAAAAAATATATATGAATGTATTTCATGAAAAGTGTTAGATATCTGAAATATCGCTTGAGTTATTTACTTGTTTTGACAATTTTTTTGAATATGTTTATTTGAATGGTTTATTGGATAACAAAGGAGCAGATATTATAAGATTTTTTTCTTCATCTGCTGCCTTTCATTTTATATATACTATGTTTTGTAGTTAAAGATATGTTATTTGTTATGTTATGTATTTTAATTTTGTTATGAAATGAAATAAAGACTTCTAAAAAAAAAAAGCCACAGAGCTCAGGTGCCGGCCATCCAGCAGTTATTGTCATTAAGTAAGTTTGTTTTATGGTTTAAAATCTAGTTTTATTTAAAAATGAACCCATTGGTGGGCAGAACTGAGCACATCCGTGGGCCTGATTTGGCCCCTGGGTCACCAGTCGAATAACCCTGGCCTAAATAATAGAAAATATGGACATTATCAAAGAAATAATCTGTTGCTAACAGACTCATCTCCACTCTCTGGCACAAAATAACTCCTCGTTTTTGCCAAGCATGAAACATTATCATTATACTAATGATTAGTTTATGAACTGTAAAGTGAATTAAATCTGTGAAAATGGCCATCAGATCGTGAAGTGAAGGCGACTTATAATGAATCTATAAACGCATGCAAAAGCGTCAGCGTGACCTTTTGAGTAAAACAGAGAAGGAGCTTATTAAAAACATAAAAGGTCAGTAAAAATTACATGAATTATTTGTTGCACGGATGCTTGTGTGGACCATGAGAGCTTCATGTAAAATGTGCTGAAACGCACAAGGAAAAATGCAAAATAAATGCACAGAAGAGCTTCTATTGTTACCGAATGAAATCTTTTGTATCACATTTTATTAAAACAAAAAGACATTTACCCAAACTGGAATCATTCTGTTCTGTTCAGGTCTCTGGGATTATTTAAACCACTGAAGCAACAACTGATTTAACTCAGAACATCCATCATTTTGGCAATGAAAAGCCTTTGAAAAGCATTTGAAAAGCATTTGCCGTCACTACAACAACTCACTGTTGATGAATGAATGGAAACAAATAGTAAACCTTCATATGAACCTCAAAACCCACAACTTTTCTTTTTTCTTTTTGGATCCTTCACAGACCAACTTAATCTCTTCACAACAAATATTGTGTTTCATTTTGCTTTTCAGGATCATTTTGACCTTTAATTGAAACAGAAACCTGTTGGCTGACACCGATACGATCCAGAGGGGCTCCTGAGCCTCGCTTTATAGACTATCTGTCTCAAAGATGGGCTAATACACCAAACTCTGTGATTTGATGTCACAAACTTGAAATTGAGGGCACAACAGATACGTATTCCTTCAACGTGAAGTGGCAGCTTGATGTTTTTCAACAGATGTGACAACTCTTTTGAGGTCAAGATCCTTTCTGGAACGGATTGAAAACTATTTTTTCAAATAAGTAAAGACAGGAATGTGAAAAATAAATGCATTTTTTTTTTACAAACTTAACTGAAGGCAGTAATATGATTTTAATATTGCTTTTAAACTGTGTTATGTCAGTGCAACAAAAATGTTAAAAATGTCCTTTGAGATGTCTGACACTTTATAAAATAACAATAATAATAATAAAAAAAACTAAATCAGCAGTTTAAAGTTTTGATGTTTCAAGAGTGATGTCAGTTCTGCAAGATTTTAAACTTCAAGCTAATTGATTAAAAATATTCTAAATCTTGCTGAAGGTTTTATGAACACAACATGGAATTAAAAAAATCAGAATGCTGGTGAAGATTCTCAGTCGTCCAGGACATGATAAAATCAAAAAAGGTGTTCAATACAAGATCAACTGGACTTTATTTGTTACAGAAGACGTTTCGCTTCTCATCCGAGGAGCTTTATCAATTCAATGAAACAGACTGTGTGCGCGTGGAGTTATAACAGTCTTAGGAGTCACGCACCAACATCCCGGGTATGTAAATTTCAAACTGAGGTAACACATACATGTAAATTGAAGCAATCTTTGATTAAACGGTGATGTGCATACATCTTTCTGGATGCAGCATAAATTGACAGAATATACAATATTTACATGAATTTGCAAGATTTAATTCAAGAAAAAAAAAAGCTTGTCTGTAAAATAAATCAAGCTTTTGTTTACATTTTAAATAATATAAAGAGAGCCTTGGAAAGTGGTTGTGTTTGAGATGTAAAAGCAGCTAGTTCATGAAATCCAGGGTTTGCTGCTCCACACTGTTCTGAACTGTATGCGGGCACGACAATAAACTCCCCTAAAGCCGCTGGAAAAGAATAAAACACCTAAAGTGTCATTTTTCAGTCACTGTTTGAAATGAACTGCACGTTAAGCAAATTTGAAGCTGAACAAATACTGTATCTGCCTGCAAACGGAAAGTGAGCTCTGCTGTTGTTTACCGCCTGATAACTGAATCAAAGTTGTATGATAAACACTAAACAGACAAAAAGCACAAACTGTTTCTTTACCTTATACCTTATTTGAAAGAAAATGTGCTTTCTTGAGAGTGGATAATAAATGTATAAAAAAGAATACAAATTTTCTCTTGCATGTTTTACATACTGTATTTTTTTGGACAATAAGGCGCACTTAAAATCCTTTAATTTTCTCAAAATTCGACAGTGAACCTTATACAGTAATCAGGTGTGCCTTGTGTATTAATTCTGGTTGTGCTTATTGACCTCAAATTGATTTTATGTGGTTATTGTGAATGAGTTGAATAAAGTTTGACTTATCTGACTGTTTTGTTTCGCTTAGTGTGCCTTATAATTTGGTGCGCTTTATAGTCCAAAAAATACGGTAATTTAACATTCACATTCTTATAAACAAATAAGATACCCAGTGTGCAAACTGAGACCAAGCAGTAAATAGATGAGTGTTTATTTACTAAACTGATTCACAGGAACACAGGAGGGGCTGTAGGAGAGGGGATATGGTGAATATTGTACTGTAAAATAATACTGTGCTTACTCAGGTAGAGAAGTTACTTGTTGAGGTTGGAGAGAGAGGACCAGGGGATTCCAGGATGGCGCAGCATACCAAGGTGACCAGGTAAGTAGTGAGGAGTGAGAGTGTCAGGACGGACCTCTATGGAGAGATGTTCAGTGTTACTTTTATTATTGTCGGTTGTAGATGTCTCTACCCAAAGATGAATCCAGGAGGATGATTGAGAATCTCTTTCACTAACGTTGTTTAGCCAAAAGAACCACACTCGACAGCAGGACAAGATTTTTAACTGGTATTTTACTTGAAATGACCCATTCAAGACAGTTTACATAGATACATAATGCATGGAACATTTTATTTATTTTTATTTAAGCTTATTTATACAGGTAGTCTCACTGAGTCATGAGGACTCATTTTCAAGAGACCTGCTTGGGAGTAGCCTGGTTAAAACCACACCCTGTCCTTCACTTCGCTTCAGACTATGGGTCTGGACTTTCTCCATAGAGAAACGATTTCTCCTGGAGATTTTTGAATGGACCAATCAGAGAACAGAAGGCGGAGTTTTGTTAGTTTAGCCTGGCGAGGTCCAGGCTATTCAGATAAATAGCTCAGAAACCACTCGGTGGATATTTTTTATGCTACCAGTGTGTAATTATATGGCTCTAATTTACTGACTGTTGGCCTAGATGAAACATTTGAGATAAAATTCGATTTTTTATCATTTATTTTCGTAGCGCACCCGAGGCTGTTTGGAAAATGTCAAACCGAAACTATTTAAATCCAGCAGATTTGACCATTTCGTGAATTGATTTAGGAACTGTTAAGCTCAGGAACACTTCTGATATAACGTCAGCTAAGAAATATATTTTTTATCAGCAGAGAAATAATAGTTTTTTACCTTGTTTTATTGAAAATTCCTTCGTGGCGGCAGCCATTTTGAATGACGACGTCAGTCGACATCGTTCAAAACTCCGCCTTCTGCTCTCTGATTGCTCAGGAACACTTCTGATATAACGTCAGCTAAGAAATATATTTTTCTCAGCAGAGAAATAATAGTTTTTTACCNTTGAGGTAGAACGTCTTCAAACTAGTTCTGAATTGTGGTTTTACAAACAACTCTGTCCCCTTAAGATTATAACAACTTTGTCTTTTAACAAAGTGCATTTGGATATTTAAAGGTAATGCATTATTTTGAGCCCTATACATAACTGATAAAATATTATAGTCTACCAAATCATGGAACTTCAATAACTTTAGTTGATAAAATAATGTACTTGATGGATGACGGTAATGTTTTCTAGTGATAATTCTTACAGCTCTTTTCTGTAATACAAAAATAGGCTTTGTGATTGTTTTACACGCTTTCCCCCAAACATCAATACAATAGATTAAGTGTGGAACAATGATTGTGTTATACAACAAATACAGAGCTTTATCATTCAATAGGTCTCTGACTTTGTACAGTACTGCAATCGATTTAGCTATTTTTATTCTTACAGAATTTATGTGTTGTTTCCATGTCAGTTTGTCATCAATGATAACACCCAAAAACTTCACCTCACTCACTCTACAAATCTCAACATCCTCAATTTTGAGTGGAACATCAACAGTTTTCTTTTTATTACTGAATATCATGTAATTAGTTTTTTCTAGATTTAATGATAATTTATTTATTTTAAACCAAGTTTGTATCTTGACAAATTCTGTCTTTATCAATTCCAACATTTGTTCTATATCTTCACCTAAACAGAAAAAAGTGGTATCATCAGCAAAAAGTACACATTTAAGGAGTCCTGACACATTTACCAAGTCATTCACATATAAAATAAATAGCTTTGGTCCAAGTACAGAGCCTTGGGGAACTCCACATGTGATATTACAGAGGTCAGATCTTACATCATTTATTTGTACAAATTGTTTCCTATCTTTTAAGTAGCTAGATACCCACTGTAATGCTGGTCCTCTAATACCATATTTGTTCAGTTTTTCAAGGAGAATGGTGTGATCAATAGTATCGAATGCTTTTTTTAAATCAACAAAATTACTGATACAATATTGTTTTTGATCGGCAGTAGTTATTTGTTCCATTAAAGGTGGGGTATGTAACATTGTAATGTAGTCTAACTTTTCAAACAATATATTTTTAACATATTTCTTCACTCTGTCACTATCTACTGACAAACTGATGTTAGACAAAGTAATCTCTGAAAAAAACTATAGTCCCCTTGCTTCTCTATCAGCATTTATAAAAACACTAAAAACACAGAGTGACCAGGACAATGACAGCCAATAAAAACAGAGTTTGTAACCAGCCAATTAAAAACAGAGCTTGAATTTGAATCAGCCAATAAAAACAGAGCTTGAATTTGAATCTCAGCAGAGCCTCCCCCTCAGAGCCATATATGGCTCTGAGGGGGAGGGATCAGAATGCTTTGCCTGTTGAAAATTTTTCTAAGTTCTGCACTCTACAGAAAGTTACACATAGCACCTTTAATTCCATGAGAGCCATTGATGAAGAGTTTTTTGATATAAACCCATACTGACTGTTGCTTAGAATATTTTGTTTATCTATAAATTGATCTAGTCTGTTTACAAATAGTTTTTCAAGAATTTTTGAAAACTGTGGTAACAAGGATATAGGTCTATAATTGTTGAATACACATTTATCACCATTTTTAAAAAGAGGAACGACCTTAGCTACTTTCATATTATCTGGAAATATTCCTGTTGAAAATGATAAGTTACATATGTATGTGAACGGCTCAATAACATGGCTCATTATGTCCTTCACAAACATCATATCCATGTCCACCCAGTCTTTTGATCTCTTGTCTGTAAGATGTTTTACTACATTCATTATTTCCTCTTTGTTAGTTCCATTTAGAAAAATACTATTTGCACAACCTGTAATTGAGTGGATCACATTTTTATCTACTTTTGGTATCTTAGCTGCAAGGCTTGATCCAACATTCACAAAATATTGATTAAATCCATTTACAATTTCATTTTCATCATGAATTTCATCGTTGTCTTTTACAAAATATTTTGAAATACCAGTTTTTGCTTTATGATTCTTCAGGACACTATTCATTACTCGCCATGTTGCTTTCATATCACCATTACTTTTATCTAATAATTTACTATAATATTCTTTCTTATGTTTCCTTATAATCCCTACTAATTTATTTTTATACTTTTTATATTTTTCTTCAGCGCTCTGACTTCGCAATTTCAAGAAACATGAATACAAATAATTTTTTTTTTACAAGCATTTCTCAACCCTTTTGTCATCCATGGTTGATCAATCGTATTTCTCTTTGTGTAATTTGTTTGCACACAATTCTTTTCATACAGAGCTTCTAGGATATTCATAAACTCATCATATGCTCTGTTCGCATCATCAACATACACATCATTCCAGTCTTGTTTATCTAGATCCTCTTTCAATTTTTCCAAAACTTTTTTTTGGAAAAATTGAAAGAGGATCTTGATAAACAAGACTGGAATGATGTGTATGTTGATTTTTCAATTCAAAAGAGCAGCTGTGAGACAGAAGTTGAGGGAGGGAGACAGAGGATGAGGGAGGGTCTGAGTGAGTGCGTCTGTGTATGAATGTCTAATTGTCAGGCTGGGATTAGGACTGCCCCCTCTCTGTTACATCTGAGGCTACTTGGTGTCGCGCTCCTACCACGTGGCCCCCGGGTGGGTGTCCTCTTGCCTGCGTGCGGGCTGGGGGCCCTTGCTGTCGCCTTCGGGGGTTGGGCGCTTGGGCGTGTGTCGGCTCGGCCTGGTGGCTGCCTGGTGGGGCTCGGGTCCTCTGGTCCTATCGGGTTCCGGGCCTGAGGGGTGGGCGCCCCCGGTGCCCGGGCCTCGGTGTCCGGGCCTGGGGCTACGTCAGTGCAGCGGGCTCTTGCAGCGGGCTCCGGCGGGGGCCTGTGGGCTTGTCGCTGTTGGCCTCCCGGCGGTCATTGTGTGTGGTCGCTGGTGGAGCTCGTCCGGTTCTCCCCTTGGTCGGATCTGGGGAGTGGGCGAGTGGCTTGTCCTGTTCGGGTGGCCCTGGGGACTCTGGGCTCGGGGTCCTTCTTGGGGTCTTGGGCTTTGATCGCCCCTTCGTCTGCCTCGGGCCTTGGGGGGACGGATCTCTGATGCTTCACAGTCGCTACTAAATGTTCTATTGGAGGAACCTTATTCACTTGTGCATGCTCACAACCACACACAAATGGATGCAGGGATGTATATGTAGATATCATATGCAGATATGTAGATGGGTATGTGACTGAATATTAATGTATATGTATGTATACTGTATATATATTTGTAGGTATGGGTATGTTTATTTATGGAAATCTACTGCAAGGTCATGAATATTATTAGTCTTTATGCATGTATGTTTCGTTGCTGTGTTCTGTCCTGTGCTTTGCAGGATTGCGGACGGAGGTTGGGTGTGTTTGCCTTGTGCTCTTTTTGTGGATAATTGTTGTTTTGTTGTTTTACTTTCTATCTTTCCTTTCTCTCTTATAAAAAAATCATATCGGTGTGAGAGGATGGCTGTAAGGTGAAAAGGGAGGCCATCTATAAAAGGGAAAAAAAAACGTCTTGTTCGTAGGTACTGATTTTGTTCGTACGTCGCGGAAATAACGCTAACGGAGCGCCACACACACATTTATCGGCATGAGACTGAACAAGCGGACATACTGGGCCATAAACATGCACAGAACTTTATTTACAAACACTTATCTAACACATTACACCATACATTCATCCATAAACACACACAGTAGCTGTACATCATGTACAGTAGTGTACAGTAATGTTAAACATTGCTATTCAGCACAGAACATTCAATACTGTAAAATTATTACAGAATAAAATAATTAATTAATACAGAATAAATAAAAATATAATTTCTTACTTTGAGATGGTCAAGGCCATGCGTTGATGTTGTCGGGCCGAGCAATGTGGCGGCTCGGCGAGCGATCCGCGGCAGCTGCTCCAGGCCTGTGTTAGCTTCTGCTAGCTGCGTGTTAGCTAGGCCATGAGCTGGTGTTCGTGCGGCGGTGCGGCGCAATGACTGAGCGATCAGCGATCGATCCGCGGCTGCTGCTCCAGGCTGAGACGTCCACAGAGTTCGCAGAGCGATTCCAGCTAGTAATTTATCCATATGAGGCAATCCTGGAACAAACACAGTCCTCACAGCCAGCTGCCGGGACCACACAGACCTACCTAAAATGGCTGTCGGGGCATTTCCTGGAACGGACGGAAGTTGCGCAATTATGATCAAAAATTATCATTTTTATTACAAATGTTATTTATAAAGCCTTTAAAACAACCACAGCTGCAACAAAGTGCTGTACACATGAAATTAATAACATTTAAACACACATTTTTTTATTTTATTTTATTTCATATTTTTATTAAATTATTAAATATGATACGTTCGAAGGTCCGGGTTGCCGTAGGTCGCGGGCGCCGTAGGTCGGGGGTTGCCTGTAAATGGAAATAA
Organism: Garcialebias charrua; assembly: GCA_038048925.1. Taxonomy (NCBI): domain Eukaryota; kingdom Metazoa; phylum Chordata; class Actinopteri; order Cyprinodontiformes; family Rivulidae; genus Garcialebias; species Garcialebias charrua. The sequence continues at coordinate 32,925 of JBBPBX010016152.1, read as the reverse complement.
CGATTGCTGCTTTGTTTTTCAGGACGACAGGAAACTGAGAAAATGCGGCAGCTGGAGGAAAAGATCCGAAGCCTAACAAAGACCCTGGAGGACCTCCAGTCCACCATGAATGAGCGCTTCAACCCTGAAGGAAACAAATCTGACTTCAGCGGTGGAGGCAGAAACCCAGCTGATGCAGCTCAGCCAGAGATGAAAGAAACAATTCACAGCATCCAGACCAAACTGGATCAGCTGGACAACCGCACTCAGGTGAACCCACCCTCTGCTTTACCTGAAGGGAGAACATCTGGTCAACACTCAGGCAGGAAACTCAGTAGAACCTCACCAGCATGCTGGACATGAGGACAAAAGAAAACATGAAGAGAAAAATCTGCTTTCAGAAATGAAGAAACATATTTGGTTGTTTCCTTGTGAACTAAATCTACAGCATTCTTGCATGACCTTGTTTTTTTTTTTTTTAAACAAATTCAAAAATACATAAAGGGAAATTTATAGTTTTGAATTCAATTAATTTCAGTTTATTTCTATAGCCCCAAGTCACAACAGAAGTTGTCTCGGGCACTGTACAAAAACGTTCATATAGGGCCTACATGAAAGGCCAATTACCATAACTTCCAGACTATTGCATGCACCCGAATATACGTCATGCCCAGTAAATTTCCATCCATCCCATTATCTTTTACCCGCTTCTTCCATTTTGGGTCACGGGGGTCGCAGTGCCCATGTCCAACCATCACTGTGCAAGGGGCGGGGGACATCCTGGACAGGTCGCAGGTCAGTCACTGGGACACTTAAGCCCCTTTCATAAGACGCATCAATCCGTCTCTGATGCGTGTTCAGATCTCCAACGAGCATTCAGAAAACATACAAACGCGGCTTGGCGAGTAAAGTTGACTCGCCTCTGATCCGTGCCTGATCCGTGAGCAGAGGTAGTGTTAAACCCGCATCTGTCGACTTGTGAAAGGTCTCGGGGCTGCGCGGCTTCAAACTGATTTGAATAATGACGTACTCTCCCGGTGCACACTGTCGCGCTGTATTTAAATGTGTAAACAACAACATGACGTCTGTATTTTCCTCGCGCATCACTCGCTATTCTTCGCCGAATCTTTTTCTTTTTTTATTGATCATCACGGAAATGTCTAATTGGGGTGATGCAGAGACCTGTGTGCTCCTGTCTCTGCGCGCAGAGGAGGAAAAAGGGACTTACCGGTACAGTGAAGGATGGGGCCCTTCTGGAGCGGATTGCTTTACTGATGCGAGAGCAAAAAAAACCAAAAACAAAAAAAAAGCATTCGGAGAAACACAACGATGTTCGCTAGCGTCGCCATGTTTGTTTACATCCACCTCTGCGGTGCGGTCCCACGTTAAACACGCAGCCACCACGTCCTCTGAGCAGCAGATTTCACCACGCCTCTTTTCAACACGCGCTCCAAATCGTTTTGTGAATGCTCCATTGAGGGCGGGCTGTGGCCGGATTCAACTTTGTTTTATGAATGACCCGATGGGTATTAAAGCCGGACTCGTCTGTGCGGGATCTGCGCGGGTCTGACTTATGAAAGGGCTAATAGAGACAAATGAAACAAACAATCATTCACACTCTCACTCACACCCAGAGACATTTTAGAGTTATCAATCAGTCTAACATGCATGTTTTTGGTCTGTGGGAGGAAACCAGCGTACCTGGAGAAAACCCACGCATGCACGGAGAGAACATGCACACCCCCTCCCCATTCGTTTCTGTCCTTCCCTCACCGTTGAACAGGTCACAGTGGACCAACATTATATTATAATATTGGTCAGATTTTTTTTAACCTTTACAGGTAGTCCCTAGCCTGGTTAAAACCAGACCCTTGTCCTTCACTTCGCTTCGTACTAGGGTCTGGGACTTCTCCCATAGACAACGATTTCTCCGGTAGATTTTTGACCGGACCAATCAGAGAACAGAAGGCGGAGTTTTGAACGACGTCGACTGACGTTGTCAGTTAAAATGGCTGCCGCCACAAAGGAATTTTCAAGAAAACAAGGTAAAAAACTATTATTTATTTGCTGAGAAAAAATATATTTCTTAGCTGACGTTATATCAAAGGGGTTCCTGAGCTTAAAGGTGCTATGTGTAACTTTCTGTAGAGCACAAAACTTAGAAATATTTTCAACAGGCAAAGCATTCTGATCCCTCCCCCTTAGAGCCATATATGGCTCTGCCCCCCTTGCCCTGCTGAAATTCAAATTCAAGCTCTGTTTTTATTGCCTGATTCAAATTCAAGCTCTGTTTTTATTGGCTGGTTACAAACTGTTTTTATTGGCTGGTTAACGGCGGGTCACTCTGTGTTTTTAGTGTTTTTATAAATGCTGATAGAGAAGCAAGAGGACTATAGTTTTTTTCAGAGATTACTTTGTCTAACATCAGTCTGTCAGTAGATAGTGACAGAGTGAAGAAATATGTTAAAAATATATTGTTAGAAAAGTTACAGACTGCACTACAAAGTTACATAGTGCAGCTTTAACAGTTCCTAAATCAATTCACGAAATGGTAAAATCTGCTTGATTTAAATTGTTTCGGTTTGACATTTTCCAAACAGCCTCGGGTGCGCTACGAAAATAAATGATAAAAAATCGAATTTTATCTCAAATATTTCATCCAAGCCAACAGTCATTAAATTAGAGCCATATAATTACACCCTGGTAGCAGAAAAAATATCCACCAAGTGGTTTCTGAGCTGTTTATCTGAATAGTTTAGCCTACCCTGGACCTCGCCAGGCTAAACTAACAAATCTCCGCCTTCTGTTCTCTGATTGGTCCAGTCAAAAATATACCGGAGAAATCGTTGTCTATGGGAGAAGTCCCAGACCCTAGTACGAAGCGAAGTGAAGGACAAGGGTCTGGTTTTAACCAGGCTAGGTAGTCCCCGACTTACGACGGAGATCCGTTCCTACGTGACGTCGTAAGTCGAATTTCAACGTAAGTCGGAACATACATAAATACAGCACCATATACATGTTAATAAGCCATTCGCCTATCCTAACACAGTACCTTACATAATTATCAAAAAACACATACATTTGGAGCCATAATGAAGGGAAAAAAGAGTTAATTTCTTACTGGGAGCTGGTGAAGCTTTCTTCCGTGTGTTAGCATGTTAGCTCGTTGCTCCACGAACATCTGCAACTGCCTATGCTTCGCGCGGTCCAGGGCATTTACAGTAAGGTCTGTTAGAATGTTAGCTCGTCCCCTCTCCTATCCTCCTCTGCCTCATAGGCTACGTTCACACTTCAGGTCTTAATGCTCAATTCCGATTTAAAAGAAAAAAGATCTTTTGGTGTGAACGTTCATACTACATTTTATATGCGACCTGCATCAAACCTGCATGACTCCAGTGTGAACGTTCTACATTGCAGAAGCGACCCGCATGTGCAGAAGAAAACGTAGCACGCTGATCAGTGCAGCTGTAGATGTGAGGAAATATTAAAAATGAGCTGCAGCTGTGTTCTGCTCCACGCCTCTTTTGGATTCGCGCTACGGCTCATGTCTCAGCCTGCGTGACATGACACGCAGGTTGCAAGTTGCTTGTTTGGGCTTGTTTTCATGGGGGTGGTCGCTTGTTTTTTTCCCGAGATCTGTCAACACTGCTGACGCAGCACCCTGTGTTTGAGGAAGTAAACATGGACGCGCGCGACAGTTTTCAGTGTGTGTTCGTAATTTTGAAGTTGTTGTCCAATCGGGGAAAGCTAAACATCCAAATGATTAAAGGCAAAAACTGAGAAGAAAGCAAGCGAGTGGTGTGTGCATCGGTCTCACTGCAAGTACAGAGAGCTCGTCCCCCCCTCGCCCCCACCCCGCTCTGAGCTGCTGCTGTCCCCTCTGTCTGTACAAACACGCGCGGGCTCAATTAAATGAGCCGCAGTTCTGAAAAAGTCAGATGTAAGTCACATGAGCGTTCAGACTGCAGTCGCTTTGAAAACATCAGATATATATCCGATTTAAAACCACATACTGAAACGGCCTGGGTCGGATTTGAAAACATCAGATATATATCCGATTTAAAACCACATACTGAAACGGCCTGGGTCGGATTTGAAAACATCGGATTTGTAGCATTCAGACTGTCATAGAAAAATCGGATATGGGTCAGATTTGCCTGCAGTGTGAACATAGCCATAAACCTCCCGTCCAACAATAAGGTCTCCTGTAATTTTCCACTGAGTGCCGTTGCTTCTGCCGTCAAGCTATTGCTGCCGTCAAAACCGGAAGGAACTCGGAACTCAAATTTCAAAGAAACGCAATTTCAATCCTGTGTACATATTGCAGTTCTGACAATAAAGTTGACTTTGACTTTGACTTTGAACTCGGCTTTCAAAATAAAAAAATTCTATTTTTTATTTTTATTTTTTTTATGGGAGATACGTGACGTAACCGCGAAACGTTGTAACTCAAGGCCGTCGTAACCCGAGAACTACCTGTATTTATACAGGTAGTCTCATTGAGTCATGAGGACCCACCCACTGAGAGAGACGTGTATTGGGCATCTATGTGAGCACCCGAATTTAACGAAGCTAAATGTTTTGACGGCATGAAGCTCATTAGCCTAGCCCGTTAAGAACAAAACAAAAGAAAACAACAAAAAAATCCATAAAGTAGCTGCTGCATTGTATACACCGCAGGCTTCAAACCGTGAAAAAAGTAGTGGCT
>JBBPBX010016152.1:0-10121 GCA_038048925.1 Garcialebias charrua | reverse complement strand
AACAAGGTGTTTTATTACCAAATTTACATTTATGAATATAAAATTTAGCAAAGAGGATTAACAGGTTTATAATAAAGAAACGTTTAGTATCCTTTCTATGGAATTTATAGAAACAAAATAAAACATTTTCCCAGCATAATGAAAAATTCTTTAAAATATGATCATTAATAAACCTACTAAACTCAGACCAGAACCTATGTGCAAAGAGACAGAGCCAAAAGAGATGTGTCACAGTTTCTGGATGGCCCTCACAGAAGCTGCAACTAGTGTTTATGTCTCTTTTAAATTTTACCATATAGTGCTTAGCAGGGTAAATTTTATGGAGAATTTTAAATGACACTTCTTTCACCTTGTTTACAATTAAAATATTTATGGGGGATCATCCAAACTGTTTTCCAATGAATATCAGGGACATAACGGCTCCAGTAAATTGTTAAAGATGGACGAGAAACAGTCATTTCTTGAAACAACCTGCGTATTCCCTTATTGCTCTTCCCAGTCTCCTGTGAAAAACAGATTTTCCCCACAGATGACTCGGCTGGATCAGGGCTGCACTATGTAACTTTGTAATGCAGTCTGTAACTTTTCTAACAATATATTTTTAACATATTTCTTCACTCTGTCACTATCTACTGACAGACTGATGTTAGACAAAGTAATCTCTGAAAAAAACTATAGTCCCCTTGCTTCTCTATCAGCATTTATAAAAACACTAAAAACACAGAGTGACCCGTCGTTAACCAGCCAATAAAAACAGAGCTTGAATTTGAATTTCAGCAGAGCCTCCCCCTCAGAGCCATATATGGCTCTGAGGGGGAGGGATCAGAATGCTTTGCCTGTTGAAAATTTTTCTAAGTTCTGCACCCTACAGAAAGTTACACATAGCACTAGAGATGCTCGATATTGACTTTTTTGCCGATATTCGATATGCCGATATTGTTTAACACTTAATTTCCGTTTACGATATTAACTGATATTACAAACCGATATTAAGGTGAAATTATATATCTCCTGTCAGGGACATTTTGTCTGCTTTATTGTGTTGCCCCACTGGATACATTCCATAGGCAAACAGTCTGTAGAAAATAAGAACCATTTCAACTGAAGTTATGGAAAAACTGCCATATTTATTTTTACATTTTTTTTTTAACAATAGGTTGGATCATGCTCTCCCTGAGATAATCCTGACAATACCCACTATAGCTAGGACAAATTTGACTTAACAAATAAAATTAAACATTGTAGCTGTAAAAGTGCTTGGAACATGTAATGTCAACTAAAATAACAAGTAAAATGTAAAGTACAACCTACTATAATTTTTCATTGTTAAATAAAATGTGGCTGGCAACAATAACATTTTGAAAACTGCACATTGCTATGAGGTACAAACAACACTTGAGAAATGAGGTGAACTGCAAAGAAAAGAAACAAAAGTGCAGAAATATGGACAGCCTTGTCTCTGGACCCCAAGCGTTGTTGCCAAACCCAGGTGATATTTTATTGGGCTTTTGTTATCGGAAGAGAAACCGATACCGATATGTAGAAATTTTACATTTCATTTGTATGCCAATATCGGACATCCCTACATAGCACCTTTAAATCAAGTCCAATAATGTCTCGTTTTATATGGAAACAGAACAGTTCAAGTTTGTATATTTTGATTTGACACACATTTTATTTTGTTCACAAGTTTAAAAAAATGTGTGTACCACTTTACAATAAGGCTCCCCTTATAGATGATAATAAATATGTATTAATAATTCTTCTATAAACACTTAAATCATTAATTACTGCTCATTATTATTATTAGGGGCTGAGATGGTGTAGAGGCAGGGCAGCCGGCTCAGGACCAGAAGGTCTCAGGTTCGATCCCCGGTCACGGCATACCTCGTTGTGTCCCTGGGCAAGACACTTATCCCCGAGTTGCTCCCGGTAGGTCAGGCAGCGCCTTGCATGGTAGTCTACCGCTACCGGTGTATGAATGTGTGTATGAATGGGTGGATGGTTGGTGGACCCAGGTTCGAACCCCAGTCACGGCATACCTTGTGGTGTCTATGGGCGGCACACCTCATCCCCAATTGACCCCCGGGCGCTTTCAATAGCTGCCCACTGCCCCACCTGGTGGTGGTTGGGTTAAATGCAGAGACTAATTTTGTCTTGTATGGAAACATACACAGATGACAAATGTGACATTATTATTATTATTATTACTGTGAAGCGCTTTGGGGCCCCTCAAAGGGGGCTGGAAAGTGCTATATAAGTAAGCTCCATTTACCATTATACATTAATTAAGGGTGGCAGAGATATAATTGACCAGTTTCTTGCCAAATAGTGATCAAATCTGCCACCTATATAGTTCAACTGGAGTTGTTTTATTAAACATTTCAGACTAAGTTACAACCTTGTAAATGCAATAATCATTTGTAAACTTATTTTTAGGATATAATACTAGTTTTAGATAAATATAATGCAGTGATAAAGTACAGTATTACTGTATATGTTAAAGAAATAAGTTTACACATGTTTATTGTGCTTACAACTTAGTCTGAAATGTTTAATATAACAACTCTAGATTAAATATATTGGTGAACAGATTTGGATCACTATTTGGCAAGAAACTGGTCAGTTTTGTCTCTCTGTCATCCTTACTTAATGCATAATAAGCAGTTATTAATGATTTATAAAGTGTTTATAGAGGAATTAATAACATACATATAAACTATTTATGAGCCATCTATAAGGGGAGTCTTATTTCAACCTTGCTCTCAACGGAGGCAGTCGCAACTCTTCCCTCTCCTGTCCTTCCCCCCCCCCCTGCTGCTGGCAGCTCCACAGCAAAGCGCCTCGAACGCAAATTAAGATGGATTGGAGGTTTGGGCATTCGATTCTACAAGAAGATTTCCACAGAAGAAGGCACAAGGGGAGCCTTTTCAACCTCACAGAGTGACGGAGGATACGCCATGGATTCCGCCATGGATTCCGTGGATGTCTGGGTGTGCTCTGTGGAGGTGAAGAATCTTGGAATCTTGGATTATATTGGTTATGATGGCAGCGCTTTCCTTTTTGGCATTTGTGGAGCACTGGTCTATCGCAAAAGAGGGAGACTTCAGCAGGACTTAATGCCTGGAGCACCCGACGTCTGGTCTGCGCTGTGACCTCGAGAAATCAGCTGTGTGCGAGCTTATTCGGGGGGTGAACAGATCAACCTTGGTTTTAGGACTCTGTTCGCTGTGGTCAACATCAGAATTCAGCTGTTTGAGAGCTTATCCAGAGGGTGAGCTGGTCACCCTTGGACTTAGGACTCGGGTCGCTGTGGTCAACATCTGAGGTCAGAGTTGGATCAGTGGGAAAAAAAAAAAAGTCCCGAATTGGATCATATGAACAGAATGGCCCTTACAGACTGAAGGCTGCTGAAATTACAAAGTGTGCCTGATGTAAAAATATTTGTAATTCTTATCTGGCTCCCTTGGAAACAGCCTTGGAAAAGGCTGGATATCTAATCTCTCCTGAGACGTGGCTACTGTGGAAAAAAGCTGTTCTTGTCTTGTCTGCTCCCCCCCCCCGGAGAACTTTTCTATGAGCGTTATCGGAGGCATCCGGAATGTTCATGGACAGATCCTCCCTGCCTCAGTTTCAACCTGCAACATGTAACTGTCATAAATGTGCTTATGATATGGTTTTTACTGGGTCATGCGGTGTCTTGCAGACAAAATGTGATTCATTTTTTTTTATATCAACGCTGTAACCCCCATGGTTTCTTTCCCTGTTTTCCCACCTTTGACCTTCATCCTGAGACGGATGAGAGAGGCCGCGCTGAAGAACATGTCATGTGTTTTGATAAGGCAGCAGCTTTTCACACTCAAAACCCTCTCCTGGATGACTGTGAATACATAATCACGCTGTATCGATGAAAATTGGTGCAATGTTAATAAATGCTCTTGAATCTTGAATCTTGAATACAAATCAGTCCTGCATCTCTTTTCAATCCTTTGAATGAGAACGTGCGCGGCGCTGGGGCTGGGACAGGCGGGGGCGTGGGTTGGGGCGTGACAAACAACTCTGTTTTTATTGGCTGGTCATTGTCCGGGTCACTGTGTTTTTAGTGTTTTTATAAATGCTGATAGAGAAACAAGGGGACTATAGTTTTTTTCAGAGATTACTTTGTCTAACATCAGTCTGTCAGTAGATAGTGACAGAGTGAAGAAATATGTTAAAAATATATTGTTAGAAAAGTTACAGACTGCATTACAAAGTTACATAGTGAACCTTTAACAATAGGTTGTTCTTGTAAATGAGTCCTTGTGCTCAATGAGACTAACCTGGATAAAGAAAGGTTGAATTGAATTTTCTAGGGGTAGTGCTATTTTTCTGGATACATGCTGTTTTTTTATTTTTTATTACAGGCATATTGAGTCTACAAAGTACAACAAATGGCAAAGGTGGGCACATGAACGCTAGGGACCGCTAAAGCACTAATCCGCTTACAGTGGACCTAAACTTTTTGTCAGCGTTTTTGTGGTTTGACTAACTTTTATAATTCATAAGCGGATTTGTGCTATTTTTATTTAAAATGCAGTACCGCTAATAACTAATTATCTATCAGTAAAAACGAATAAACTTATTACAGGCTCTTATGGTGCATTCAGACCAAACAGCGTTTCAACCTCCAAAAAGCTCGTCAAAAAGGACGCACTTGGTGTCCAGACCTACTTGGACCTGAACGCCAGAACGCGAAACAGCTGCTGGGTGTGTGGGAGGAGCTTACCGGTATACAGAGTCCTGCGCACAGAGTCCTGCGCACTCCGCCAGGCGAGGAGCCTTTTATTTCCGTCTCTGTGAAGCAGACTTGACTGGTCGTGAAGGAATTGTCGCGAACACACAGCTACAATGAGTTTCTCTTCCATAGTACACGACCTCGCGGGTCTTTTCTGTGTCCCACAAACAATACGTCACATAGTGCGCGCGCACCCTCGTTTCCGCGTCACATAGGGACTCTCCCCGTCTCTTCTCCTCCTCTCTTCTCCCCCTCTCTTCTCCACCCGACTCTCCCTGATTGGTTGACACACCAACCAATCAGGGAGAGTTGAGCGGCGTCTGAAAGTTTGAACGGCGAAATCTTCAGCATGTTGAATGCGAGGTTTGGAGGCTGAAGCCGGTTCACGTGCACGGAAAACGCTTTCCAGCACGTTCAACACGCACGCGAGGTGACGCCCGACGCCAAGACGTGGCTGGAAGCGCGTCCCCCATTGACTTTGCATGTAAACTGGACGCTCCTGCTGCTGAAAAGCTGTTCGGTCTGAATGCACCATTATGCTGGCTCCGTAGCTGCTTGTTTTGCCTTTTTCTCCTCCCTCACCGTAAAGAGCAGAGAGGAGGGAGGGTTGGAGGGGGAGCAGAGGGAGAACAGACACGGATCTACCATGTAGCAAATGATGCCGCTGCTTGGGGTCCCAAATCTGCAGGGGTCCGGCCCCGCCGCGCCCCGGCCAGTCACCTACATCACTAACATTGCTAATGCTTGTTAATGTACATTTAACATAAAAATAATTATAGTTACTAGGGCTGGGCGATATGGAAAAAATCATATATCACGATATGGACTTTTTTATATCACGATAACGATATATATCACGATATAAAAAAAAAACTTTGGTCCAAATTTTTCCTGTACACACACACACATCGTGTTGTATATACAGTATACAACACGATGTGTGTGTGTGTACAGGAAAAATTTGGACCAAAGTTTTTATTTTATTTTATTTTACTACAGATACAGTTACAATTATAAGAATGTGAACAAAAAGAACAAGGAAATTTGGACCAAAGTAGATTTGGTCCAACTTTGGTCCAAATTTTTCCTGCAGGTGGCGGTAAAACAACGGCTGCTAATAAAACCCACGAAGAAGAAATCCGCTCTGACTGGAATCTGGAGTAAACAAGGCAAAGAAACAGAAAAGAGAAAACGTTGCGTTTGATTCCGGTTCTGTTGTGTCTCTGGTCTGTTTTGTATTGGTTAACTGGACCCGAGTTCGGACTCGGTTGAACTTCGTGTCCTCTGGACCCATTTTGTCTCCGAGTTTCAGCGGAGCTAAATAATGGAAGCTAACAAGGTGAGCTTCCCCTCTTTTTGGTAAAAGTTCTTCTTCTTGGGCTGCCTGCGCAGCTGTTTCTCCATGTTGTGACACCCATAGATATCTGGTGACACCGGCTTCATGCCGGCTGCGTCTCTGTTGAACTCGAGTTTAACAACGTAAAGCATGTGTCGCAAACCCGCGCGTGCGTCAAACATAAAGCAGCGCCGTCATCTCGCAAAACCACAATATGAAGCGTCTTTGCGACCGTTATTTTTTTATTCTTATTTATCACGATAGATACGATAGAAGGAAAGTAGCACGATAGACACGTTTCTATCGTCCCCACGATATATATCGTCATATCGCACAGCCTAACCCCCGACCTACGACCCCATCGACCTGCGAACCACGGGACCTACGAACATATCATATTTAATAAAAATATGAAATTACTGTATTAAAAAAAAAAAAATTTTTTTTTTTTTTTTTTTTTGTGTTTAAATGTTCTTAATTTCATGTGTACATCACTTTGTTGCAGCTCTGGTTGTTTTAAAGGCTTTATAAATAATAATTATGATAAAAAAGATCATTTCTGATCATTTTTGAGCAATTTTTGAGCAATCTTGGGCAACAGGAAGTAGGTCTTCAGTTTACACGGTCACAAATTAATGTAGAACACCGGACGCTATTTTAGGTTCAGTCACTGGGGTCTCCGGTCACAAATTAATGTAGAACACCGGACGCCATCTTAGGTTAGCTGCCGAGAGCCGGACGAAGACTGGTGACCAGGATGGCTTCATATGGATTAATTACTAGCTGGAAACGTCTCTGTGAACTTTGTGGATGTCTCAGGCAGCAGCGGATTTATCGCCGATCGTGCCAGGCCGCCGTGCGAACACCTCCGGCCGGCCTGGCTACACCTCCGGCCTGGCTAGCTCCAGAGCTAACACTGGAGCTAACACGGGAGCCGGCCTTTTGAACACTGGTGACCAGGATCGCATCATATGGATTAATTACTAGCTGGAATAGCTCTGTGGACGTCTCAGGCTGGAGCAGCGGCTGGAGCAGCAGCTGCAGATTGATCGCGCCGCCGCTCCAACACTAGCTCATGGCTTGGCTAGCAGAAGCTAGCCAGCTAGCTAACACAGGTCTGGAGCAGCTGCGGTGGCTTGCCGGCCCCCGCGCTGCTTGGCCCGAAAACAATCAACGCATGGCAACCTATGTCGGCTTTGACCATCTCAAAGTAAGAAAATATATTTTTATTTATTCTGTAAATGTGAATAGCAATGTTTAACATTACAGTACACTACTTTACATGCTTAAATGTGTGCGCGCGCTCCGTTAGCATGATAAATAAAGGTTGAATGAATGAATGAATGAATAATTTTTTTTTTTAAATATAATTTTCACCCCCTACCTACGAACGGATCGAGCTGCGAACGGTTCTTAGGTCCCAAACTCGTTCGTAGGTCGGGGGTTCCCTGTATAACACTAAACTGCTTAAACAGGTTTAAAAAAATGCCGAAGTTAACGCTAACCGCTAAGGCGCTTGGTCTGCATCACGTCTTCATCCAGTTGAAACCGTACACACAAGGCTCGGGACAGAAGCGTGCAGCGCTNGAGCACATAAGTTTTGTAGTTTTTATTCATTTTGGCTGTACAGATAACGGTACTCACTGAGGGGTTTTACAGAAGATTCCAAGGAATTTTAATTTGCACAGGCACATTATTATTATTAGTATTATTATTATTATTTATTATTATTATTATTATTATTATTATTACCCTAATGCCAGAATTAATAATAAATAATAAAGACTGGCATTTTTGATTTAATGTAATTATCTACGCCACTAGAGGGAGGCAACAGTACACCCCTTCACCTTGTTAGCTGCCCTGATTAAAGCCTAAAGGAAATACGAGATAGATGGACATTTTTTAAACCATATTTATTGAAACCACTAATATTGAAAGAACAACATTTTTGTAATTAATATCTAATAAACACTTTGATTAGACATGACCTACTTCAAGATTTTTTTAATGGCGAAGAGAACAGGCAATAGCAACAGGGACCAACGACACGAACCAACAGCAAGGACCAACGACATGAACTACTGTACATATGCAGCGAACGCAACGCATATGAAACAAACACATATGCAATGAGCACATATGCAATGAGCACAGAACACATATGCAATGAGCACAGAACACATATGCAATGAGCACATATGCAATGAGCACATATGCAATGAGCACATATGCAATGAGCACATATGCAGCGAACACATATGCAGCGAACGCATATGCAACATAGACATATGCAACATAGACATATGCAACATCTACAAGCAGCAAAGACCAACTACATCTACCAACAACACATATGACTTGTGCTTATGCAACATCTACATGCAACATAGACCAACTACATGTACCAACGACACAAATGACTTCTGCTCATTTTTGAAACAAATGGAACCTCGTATCATACTGCATTAGTGCTGCTGCTCAATTAAATCCAATAACATTAGATTAGTTTTGGATTTAATTGATTATGCTAGTGAGGTAAATTCTGATGCACTTATTTTGTTTCTAGACTTTTATAAAGCCTTTGACACGATTGAGCATAAATTTCTTCTGCACTCCCTCAGGGCATTTGGTTTTGGTCAATCATTTATTAATATTGTCAATATGTTTTATAGTGATATTAATAGCTCTGTGATAATTAATATGAACACTTCTAAAAGATTCCAGATTAACAGAGGTGTTCGCCAAGGCTGCCCGATTTCACCCTTTTTATTTATTATTGTCATCGAGTTATTGTCAATTCACATAGTTAATGATAAAAAATTTGAAGGCATTTCAATTTTTGGAAGAGAATTAAAAATTTCCCAACTTGCCGATGACACAACCATATTTTTAAAAGATAAACATCAATTGCCTAACTCTATTAACTTGATTGACCAATTTTCAAATGCGTCAGGTTTAAAACTAAATCTGTCCAAATGTGAAATTCTGCCTCTTCATAATTGCAATGATGCTACGATCTGTAATATTCCAGTTAAAGAAACAGTTAAATATCTAGGTATTTCTATAACTAAAAATCTTATTGCCAGGCAGCATTTAAATTTTTCCAACAGAATAACTAAAACTAAATTCATTTTTAACTCATGGCTTCAAAGAGACTTGTCTGTCTTTGGTAGAGTTCTTCTGTCTAAAGCGGAAGGCTTATCTCGTTTTGTATATCCATCCTTATCTCTTTTTGTGAATGATTCTACAGCTGCAGAAGTCAACAAAAAAATTTTTAATTTCATTTGGAAGAATAAATCACATAAACTTAAGAAAGGTGTACTCTCAAACAGTAAAGCAGAAGGTGGTCTTGAAGTCCTAGATTATTTTGATACCATCAACACCTTCAAGGTTAACTGGTTAAAAAAATGTCTTATAAATCCTGATTCATTGTGGTTTTTCATACCAAACCATATATTTAACCGAATAGGAGGCCTGTCTTTTCTTTTGAAATGTAACTTTTTACCCAACAAATTACCCATCAAATTATCCAAATTTCATCAACAAGCCCTCCTAGCTTGGAAACTAGCTTTTGTCCACAATTTTTCACCTCATAAAGCTCTCCTCTGGAATAACTGCAATATTTTGATTAGGAATAAATCAATTTTTTCTCTTAACTGGTTCAAAAAAGATATCAACCACATCCTTAATCTTTTTGATAATGCTGGCAATATGTTGTCTTATGAGAACTTTATGTCTGTCCATGGTTTTCCCATTCCTTTCAGAGAATTTAAGATGATAACCAATGCTATTCCTAAAGAATTAATTCAACTCGTTAAAAGTCACTTATGTTACAGTGAGTTTACGAAAACTCTACCCACGCTCACTCTGGAAGGAATTAAACTTACAGATAAAAAATGTAACAATAGACACATACGCCAGTGCTTTCATAAGAAAAAATATGTGGCTCCCAGAGGTAAATTTTATTGGAGAGCTCAAATTGATAACCCGCTCATTCTCAATCAGTTC